>BGPT01002376.1:23003-91669 GCA_003297045.1 Symbiodinium sp. clade C Y103 | reverse complement strand
TGGCAATAGTTGTATGCCCTTTGAAGTCAAACGAGGGGCTGGCCATAGAGTGAACTGACGCTATGTATTGTTCGTAGCCCACAGTAGAGGTAGGAAATTTCAAACTCAAGTTTTTTCTTGAAACCATCATTTTTTATTGAAACTCAAAATATTTTTGGAGTTTGACCAAACAAGCAAAAAATGTACCAGGAGGAAGTTTNTTTTTTCTTGAAACCATCATTTTTTATTGAAACTCAAAATATTTTTGGAGTTTGACCAAACAAGCAAAAAATGTACCAGGAGGAAGTTTCAGGTATATAGGATCGATCCAAGCTTATTGCACTGAAACACCGTTCAACCTAGGAGTCTGACCCCCGACAACCCATTAGCTTGGATAGGTACATCATAATCATAACATGCAGATTCCCTTTCACCAGTCTGCAACACCCGAGATCATGGCTTCCTGGGAAATTGGACCAAGGGTTTGGGCCAACACCCAGCATCTCATATATGGGTTTTAGAATGTTTTAGATGCAACCAAGATCACCAAGTTCAAGGAACATAAGAGAACACCCTGTGGTTTACCTCCTATTTTCCTAGTCACATTCCCATCTTCAATAATTGGGAACGTCAAGACTGTTTTTAGTCAATGTCTCCAAATCTTCGTGGAAGTATGAAATTGAGAAACAGCCATTGCTGTACTCTCCAGAAATCTAACCTGTCTAGTTGACATCATCATCTATTCATGGGTATATACATGGATTTGCTCATTGTAATGTATAGTAAATACAAATAAATACTAACTATAGATCACCTTCAACACATCCACACAAACGATCACACCCCCAGTTTCAAATTGGTTCAGCAGCCAACTCCACGTGCCTCCCCGCAGCTGTCAGGTGGGCGCAATGGAACGAAATCAAACTCCGGCCAAAGACCTCGAGATCAAACGAGATCACGCGCAAGACATGGAGATTTTGTCAAACAACTGCGGAAGATTTACGCTAAAAAACGAGGATACAATGGGTTTTCTCAAACTATAGAGGACATAGTAGCGTGCTGGTTTGGGGCATGCGGTGAGGCATGGGAAAATGAGGAGATCAAGTTGCCTCTGTCGTCGAAGCACTCTGAATTTTCCGGACACTGCATGTTTGAATATGTTTGATATGGTTGTCCGTTCGCATGGTGTTGCGCTGTCAAACACGGGTTAACCGACCCATGAAGTTCTATAGCATCTTCCGAAGAGAATCCAAGGGACACCAAGGAAATTATCTGGTAGACTTGGACTTAAGGTTTGATCCACAACTAGGTGCTACAACTGCTGCACCTCAAAGAAATCATAGTAATTCCATTGTAATTCTGATATTCTATAAATTGGAATTTGCTCCACGGGGTTCCCGTAACACAAAACATCATCGACCGTTCATTATATATAGTGCGTGGATATGGCTCTGTTGTGTTGTGTTCCGCTTGAACTTCAGCTGTACTCAACAAGCTCACTGTCTCCCACTGTCTGCAGGGGTCGGCAACACCGCACCAAACCTCCAAGTGAGACGAGGTACGAAAGCGTTTGCCGAAGATGGTCCATTCTTCTGCAGGTTTCCTCGATTCCATTGGGATCATCGGCCCAGCAGAAGCACGTAGGCAATGGTAGGTAGTTGTTCACGTGCTTGCCTACGCTGAATTTTTAATCTTCATCCTGGATGATTCAATGAAAATCGAAATTAAACCAGATCGAGAGTATTGTTTGACTGCAATGAGGACGCTCGAGATCGCTTATAACTCATAATGAGTGCACATATGTTGGTTCATCTTGGTTCCTTTTTGGTCTTGACAACGGTAGCACAGCTTGCAACCACGCACCCATCCATCGATTGCGAGCCACGGATCAGGATACTTGTCTCCTCTTCGGTGTACTTGGCATACCTTTGGGTCGTGCCAGTGATTCGGCCATGGGGCATGGAGAAGGATTTTCATGAAAGCTGGAAGTCGACAAAGAAATCTCCTGGAAGAATTGGTCGAGCATGGAAGGATAGATGATGTCATGTTTCACCATATTTCACTGTATCTTAGTTCTCCAATGTTTTCTACCTTTTTGTTTCGGTTGGGGGAATGCAATTTCTGCTCTCCTTGATGTATGAATTGCGTGACTTGATTCACTGCACATGCATATGTTGAGGATGTGCGTATTCTCCAAGGCCCCAGTTGATCTATGAGTCTTTCGGCCGTGGTACTTCTTAGTATATAGGCTATTATCACAATCCACGGGAACCCCCAGAGATTACGTACTTGTTCCTGAAACCATACTCCAAGACACTGGCAACCCACTAACCACCAATTAGCCACCCATTCTTCTTGCAGATCCATTCAGATGCATCCAGATCCATTAATAACAGTAAATTAACCACAATTAACCACCTCTTTCCGTTGCGAATCCCCATGTTCCGCGATCTGGTCATCAAGTTCTACAGCCCAGGCAGGTCACAACGGCAGGCCAAGCTCTTGGAGACTTGTGAGAAATCGCGGCACCAGCCATCGTTCGCCCGCGCCGCAATCTTTGAGCCTCGTTGACTCGTTGTCGCATATGGGGGATGTTTTTTTTTTTTGAGGGCAGGGCTCCCATGTTGGATTTCACACCGTCCGAAATTTACACCACTTAACTGGCACTGGAGCCAGTCTGAAATTGGCATTGCTCACAGCGCTAGTTTTGAGTTTTGTTGACTATCCAAATAAATGCTGGTCGAAGATGGGTTACATACCAATCAACTCACACAATTAGCTATAATTCGTATTGCTGTAAACCATACTAAACCATATTCATATGATATAGGCAGAATTAAATAAAAACCATCTTGAATCATATGAAACCATACCATATCAACCATCCTTTCTTTGTGGGTCAAAAACGGCCCATATCTACATAGTTATGGAGTCGTGGCTCTAAGTCAAAAAGATGCTTGGCCATTGCTGCACCAAGTGGCTCTAAACAGCTCTCTCGGATACTTTGCTCCGACCATGCAATGAGACCTTCGGCCAGAGTGGGATGAGCTGAGGGGTTTGGGCGTTCTCCCGGTTCACCCAGAGATTCTATGTATAAACTCGAGATTTGAACCTCATCCCAACATGAACGACAAGTACCCTCCGGTAATCCAACATGCATTGCTTGAAAATCCATCATTTCTATATTGTAGAATAGTGTAGATGATTTTCCCAGCTACAAGCCCTCCATGTAGGCCACGGGGATGTCCCAGCTCGCCATGGTACCAAGACATACCAAGACCCAAATGGCGACCTCATCATTGCTTTCTTGATCAAAACTCACCTACAACTTGGATGATTTTGGGAATGCCCCATTTGAATGATAACAACAATATATATATATAATATACTCATAATACGAATCGAATATAGTCTAATATTAACAATTAGTATTGAATTACCACCATTCGTGTTTAAAGCCCCCGTTGTTTCCCCAAAATATGTTTGGTGAGTCCGGTTTCCCACAGCTTTTCCACGTCTCTGACCCGCCTTGCCTTTTCTCCAAAAGCTAAAGTGATTCCGCGCATACATCGGTGGCTGCTGGCCGCTGGGTAGCAACGGCACACCCTGCGTCGCCACCAGTGTGGCGGTTGTGGGAACACCTGGAGGGACAGCGTCGCTGTAGAAACATCATTTCGTCTAGACAGTATCGTGCGTCTATGTATAAAGTTCTAAAGTATCTATTTCAGACTAGTTATGGCAAATAATATACATGCATAAATGTATACAATATGACAATATGATACAATATGTTTAAATATGTTGCACATCTTATTCATGTCCCGATGTCCAATGTAGGCACTTCTGGGTTCTTATGAGGCAAATAACTCAATTCTGTGCACATGAGTCGGATTCTGGTTGAGACCCATGTAGGTCCCACCAATCCCAAATGCTCAGAAGGCGTGATTCAACATGGAAAGGAAAAGTCCCCAAGTCCAAAATAAAATCACCTAGAAATAGTCCGAAATAAAATCACCTAGAAATAGTGGATGTTCATTGCTGTGTTTGAATGTCAAAGGGTATATGTCAGGTTGGAATTCAAGTTTTAGAGACATATGAAGATGTGGAATCAGCAAACTTAAGGATCCCCCATAATGATAATCGGCCAGGCGCTTAGAGATTAGTAAAACACAGACAGAATGTGGCGCTCTGAAGGGCATTGGGAAAGTCCAGCAAGATATGCATCAAAATTCAAGACAATGGAACTCCATTGATATAATATATTATGTTGTTCATTCCTCAACATGAAACCGTTCCAGGGTATACCTCAGTTCCAGACCTAAATGACTCTGGTGACTGTAAAAAAAAACCTGCCCACCGACTTGGATGTAGATCTCAGTTAGCAATAGATAATAGCTAGGCAATCAGCCAAGGTTAGAAAACCAGTAATACATGAGAGAACAGCTATTAGTGGACTCTCTTGCCAGGATTAGTAACCATTTCACTGGGGATGGCCAACCACACCGCCCCCAAACAGGACTCCCTTGAAAACAGACCTCTCTTGCTTTTCATACTTACGTCTTTTGTTCTTGAAACTCATTGAAACACATTTCACATCATTTAGCTAGTGATACTTGGGTTACCCTCTGGTAATTAAACGTAGCTATTGAAAATAGCCATTTATAGTGGATTTTCCGATTAAAAATTGTGATTTCCCATAGTTATGTTAGTTTACCAGAGGGTAAAACTCTGTAAGCCCCATCCCCAAAAACAGCTTGGACATAGAATTAGATCCTCGGATCGCTGGCACCTGGTTTCTTCTTCGCTGCCAGGTCCTGTAGACTTAAGGTGGATCGAGTAAGGCGCCAACCTGGGAGGCCCAGGTTGAACCCGAGATTTCGTTGGGAAACAAAAAGCCACCTGAGATACTTGTCATCTTATCCTGGACTCAGTTGCGTTGTGTACAGTTTGATATGATTGTCATTGTTTGTCAATATGCATGTTTGATCATGTTTGTATCTCTATACATATTATCTCTACCCTAAATGTCTCGGATGTATGGCATGTCTCCCAGTACACCCCACGGATGCCAGTGGATTGTCATCCGCAAATGTTGATGATCTACTGATCTCTGGTCAGTCCAATACCGATTTGTTTTTCGACAAAAAACTACCGTCGCACAGTTGATTTTCGGCCGGAAAGTCTCCCGGGTGCTCTAAAATGCGATCTGAGAAGGTGTCTGGACCCCAAAATCACCTCCAAATGTAGTCTCAGAAAATTTGTTTGGAGCTGTAGGGTCTACTCTTTCTAGGCCACTGCGAGCTATTCCCGAAATTGACAATTCCTGCACAGCTGGAGTTGAACAAAAGGGCCCGCTCTACTCTGAAGTGCCCGCAAGGATAGATCAGGTGGTTCTGGGTGTTTGGACATATGGGTTTGATTGGGTTTGTCTGAAGATAAAGTACCACCACATTCGATGACTAAGCGCTGTTTTCCCTACAAAAACTGCGGTAAATTGGTATACCCGATTTCAAAAACCCCACTATTCTAGTACCTAATCGAAATTGGCAATGGGAAATCCCTGAATTATGAATCAAATCAATTTAATAACATGTTTGCATTTTCAATGTAGTGGATTATCCGGTGCTACTTGTACACGTCCTAACCAAACGATCGTATGGAATCTTATCTTTCATATGGCACCCCATCCTTAGAGTTTGGTTTGTGTAAGACATCATGATGGTAGTTTTCCCCCATCAGGAAAGATGCGTTTTAAAATACTGTATATAACCCCATACCCATTGAATTATCACCATGCCATGTCCTCCAAAAAGAGACTTCCATTGACTTTTATAACACATTGACAACTAGTTTTTCCATGTTTTCCTTCATATAATGATCAATATCTTTCTATATTAGTGGTCATAGTAATTTCCTCATACATACATTTAAGATTATTTAGTCCATTGAGCACAGATCAATCGCAGCATTGAAGCCCACAAAGAGGCGGACGGAAGTGGCACACTTGCAGCTTTGACGAGGAACCTGGCCATCTGGCAGTGGGAACTTCGTCGTAAATCCAATGGGCTGTTGATGTCAATGTCAGGGGAGAAAATGATGATGAACCAGTTGAATAAGTAGTTTTGCTAACTGTTTCACATACCAAACCCAAGTGTGTGGCCAACTTATGATAGTTTCATCAAACTGAAATGAGGTTGCTTTGGAACACTTACCCTTACTCATCATCCTATACAGGGATGTCGCATGAGGGAGCTGTATCCAGAATCGGGTGGATAGTGTATACAAGCCATTCCTGGTAAAGTTAGTAGTTTACTGTGCAGTTTATTTATCACATGACCGGCATTTGTAGAAACATTGATATGGGCAGGCCACAAAAACAAAAACGTGAATTCACAAACGAGATACAAACATGGATCAAAGTGAGTCCGGCCAGCAATTCCGGAAGACAAAGAGTAGACCATTGAAAATGAGAACACATTTCGCAACGAATGGATACTGGTCAACAATACTTATTGTTTCATTTGCAACCAACATAAACGGTATTATTGATTGAAATTATATACTATATATGTATACACCTTTATATGACCACATATAACTAGACTTTACCATTATCAAAATCAAAACAAGTATTAAACCCATCTATGGTGATTTTGGGGATGGTGTATTACTCGGAGTACCATGGTTTACCGCATTAGACATTATTATCATTCATTGCAAGTCTTAGACAGTATTGTCATTCATTGTTCTTGTTATACTGTTGGTTTTAGTTTCACTGTGATCCTTCTAAATCTCTATAGATCAGGTATTATTACATTTATGAAGATTATAACAATTACTATTCTTCATTGTTATTGTGATATTGTTGGTTCGATTATATTGTCATTGATTCTCGTCCATATACCCTCAGGTTATTTAACATAGCCATAGAAAATCCCATATAAATGGAGGTTTCTAGCTGGGAAAATCATCCAAAATTAGCCATTCTCCATGGCTATGTTCAATAACCAAAGGGTATCAGTTATTGTTGCCTCCGCATCATGGGAAACCTACAGGCCTGCAGGCCGCGGGGGCCTCATGCAGGATCTCCTGGAAGAAGATCACCAAATGCCCGGCTGGGACCTCCTGAGCTGAGCGACGGAGGTAGGCTTTGGGCGACTGAGTTGGTTGGTTGGTTGGAGATAACGGGGGTAGAATGGGATATGAATGGGATGTGCATATATATATATATATGTATATGTATACCAGCGGCATATGAGCTTGGCCAGGGTGAAATTTGAATGAAGGAATAACTATAGTTAAACTATAGTTAACTAACTTAACTAAGCTAAATATGGAGATTTAAGTAGTGCGAACAGGGATGGAAAGCCTTTAATTGGGGATGTGAAGCAACATCAGTAATTACTCAGGATACGTCAAACCAACCTTTCCACTCAAATCAGGCTATACTGAATATCAACAGTTTTGTTTCCACATATTCATTTCAAGTTTCAAGTAAGAGTTAGGGGTCCAAGTGTAGGGTTTCTGTGCTCATCACCGTCAACAAAGACCAACGCCTCTGCTCCGAGTGACCACACGTCTCATTGAGGACGGTTTGGAGGGCTCACGACAAAAGCCTGTCAGTGATCCGTGAATCACAAGGTGGTGCCACATAGTTAGCTAAGTTGGTTTATAAGTAGGTTAAGGAGGAATTCTGGAGTCGATATATCCATAGTTGAGGGATCTTCCGGGGGTTTATAAACCACTAGAAATTTCCGTGCCACCCCAAATCACCTATCCAAATCATTTCAGGATTGATAGCAGGCAATCTCAATAGGAGCTCAGGAATCCTCACAGTGGCAATGACAGGTGTTTTAACTAAGATCTGGGATCTTGCAATCATCCACTCAGCAAGGGTTGCATCAGCCCTTCATCGCTGCCTTGAGGGTGAT
Source organism: Symbiodinium sp. clade C Y103 (assembly GCA_003297045.1). Taxonomy (NCBI): domain Eukaryota; class Dinophyceae; order Suessiales; family Symbiodiniaceae; genus Cladocopium; species Cladocopium sp. clade C. The sequence goes on along the minus strand of BGPT01002376.1, from coordinate 83,759 downwards.
TGATGGTGGTTCATCACTCACCAACATCTGTTTTTTTTCCCGGTGGGAGTCTGGGGGTTTCCTAAAATGGGGGTACCCAAAAATGGATGGTTTATAATGGAAAATCCTATCTAGAAATGGATGATTTGGGGGTACCCCTATACAGTTTACCTCACCTTTGGAAACTGGGCCCTGTTCACGATGAATCCAAGGGGCCGACTTTCGAGCACTTTGCATCTCTATGACTCCCAGGAACGCAATGAAAGTATTGACTCTGTGCATCCTAGGCTGCAGTGCGCAACGAAACAGTTTTCTTTCAGTTTCTTCCTGGACACACACGTCGACGTGATTGATCAAACATGTCTTTGTCGATTGTGTATGACAATCAGTTCATCATTCATCTAAACAATTTTTGTGGCATCAGAAATATAAGGTCACGGCACGGTCTCAAGTAGTATACCCTTTAGTAGTCAAACATAGTTGTCTGGATTTCCCCCAAACTAAATGGAGTATTTTTTTCAGCTAGCCCTGTATGATTACCATGGACAGCAGGGTAACGTGCAAATATCTTTGCCTTCACACTCATCAGTATGATTTCTGTAGGTAACGACCCAGCAATGAAAAACCTAGCCTGTGACGCCTTCCGGGCTAATGACGCAATGGAAAATTGAATCTCAGTTTGTTGTGGAAGAGTACACTTAGACATTAAAACTGTTGACATGTCCATTCTCATTTGTGTTTTCTGCACTGTAAGTGAGGGGGATCTGTGATACGTTGATGTGGCCGAAAAGCCTTCCATCCTGCCAGGAGGGCAGACCCGTATAACATTGCTTTCTATATATTTCATAGTTCACCATATAAGGGAACATTTCTAGATGATATATGATGGTTTCCCGATTTTCCTACCAAAAATGGAGATTTTCCATAGCACTAGTTCAACGGAGAGGGTACTTTTCCATCGCCGTCTCCAAGGCTCCAAGTTCAGCCAGCCGCCAAAGATGTCATCTTCCGGCAGCTTGAAGCGTGCCACGTCGCGGTGTGTCGTTTCGCCCGTGATCTTGTCGCCTGCAGAGGGTGTGGTAGGTGAACGTGAAGCAGGCCACATGGGAAGGCGTCATCAACCAATGAAAGACATAGTGCCCTCTGGTAAAGCAACATAAACTGACATAGCTATGGAACAACACCATGTTTGAAATTACGGTAAAAACAACTATTTCTATGGCCGTTTTCAAAAGCTATGTTAAATTACCAGAGGGAAACAATCAGATTGAATCTACATATAGAAATACTAGCATAAGAGATTATGATGATTCCATGAATCCCAACCATCATTCCAGCGATGTCGTGAGTCGTGAGGCGATGGTCACATTCTTCCAGATATTTCCAGATATAGATTATCCATTATCAATATATCTGGTGATATTCTTCCATGAGATTCCCATTGTGTGTCCATTACTATCCCATGATATCCCATGAAACACCCCGATTTATGGGTCCCAAATATGAATACGTGTAAATCCCTTACTTAAACCATGGTTTCTAGGGGTGTCTAATATTAGGGGGAAAGGATTCTATACAGTAGTCCCATTTGCATCCAACTTTCGAGAACCCTTCCCACCAGCCTCGGTGTCGTATGCAAAGCCGATCCCACAGCATCTCCAGGCGTCGATTCGACAACCGCGGCGGACAATTCTCCGCGACGTCTGAAACTTTCTCCGCCAGGTGGGAGCCGAAGAGACTGATGGCAGAAGCCATGCAGCGCAATCTGGCGCGCAGCAAAAAAAATACGCAGGGTGTGTCTGAAAATACGGAAGTTACACAAGAAAAATGCTGATTTAGCAGTGAAATGGAGGTTTCCTAAAAATAGGGGTACCCCAAAATCATCCATTTCTAGATGGGATTTTCCATTATAAACCATCCATTTTTGGGTACCCCCATTTTAGGAAACCCCCAAATAGTGAAAATGAGAATAATCCACTGGATCTGGAGGTACGAACCGAATTGCTGAGTGTACCATAAAGCAGGATGAACTCAACAGCTCTCATGAAAAGTTCTAGGTTGCACCCACCTAGAAAAGTAAAACATATCTCCATTATTGCATCGGTGGCTTGTAGCGCGAAAAAGCTACAAGACTGTATTTATATGCCAACATTTGGACCTGCATTCGCGAAGCACTGGGAGATGGAACGATGACGGCGTGCCTTGGTGATGCCAGCTATCTGTCGGAACGGTGCTGGAATCATGGCACTGCATTCACTGCATGGACTGGTTTCGGGAACAAGGGAACAAATTTTGGTTTGCTTGCACAAGAAAAGGTGTCTTGGAGTCCTATATGAATCTGCCCGTCAACCCATTGCAGGAGAAACAAACTGCTTTTGCTACACCATTTCTAACAGATTGAGCTGCAAGGTATCAGAGATGTAGCCGTTACACAAGAAAAAACACATGGAACTTCAAAATTTGCCAGTTCCAACAGTAAGGGTATCATCCTACCGCAGTGGACTGGGTAGAACCACCAACTAATGACCCTAATCCAAATTCTCTCGGTTGGTGGAATTTCATGGAATTTCCAGCCACCCCCCAAATGAGAGGACCCCCATGCCATCGACTGCTGTCCATTCCCATCATTGTTGGGCCTCCAAACCAATAATCGCCACTAAAGAAAAACAAGTTTAACAATCTCATCCTACTGACATCAATAAAGCCTCCTTACAACCCTTGGAATGTATTGGATCTGTTCACGAATTGGGGCCGGATTTCAGGAGCGTCTCGGTTAACTGGTGGTCTGAACCTGAACAATTGAGTCATTTGGGAGGATTCTCCCTATAATCTGTTTGAAAAAATGACATATTTCAACCCACCAACTAGTTCATCCGTTTTTTTCAGGATGGTTTTTCACATTATCCAACCATCTTAAAACCCAATTTTGGATGGGTTTAGCGACCTTTTTGGTTCTATTTCATCCATAGTTACCCTCTGGGAATGAAACGTAGCGACATAGAAAACGGCCATAGAAATAGTGGATGTTCCCACAAAAAATGATGATTTCCCATAGTAAACTGTTAGTTTACCAGAAGGTAGATGGGATTACCAACTTGGATCACCAGGGCCACTGATCTCAGCCAGAATTCCCAAGGCCCCGAAGCTGCCTAGGGCCAGCCGCCGTGCGCCTGGAAGCTCAGGCTGGATAAACTTTGGAGGATGAGATCAACCCATCACAAAACTATGAGATGCATATATTATATATACACATATTATAAAATCATGTGTATATATATATATATACATATTTATGATTATATGGGTTCCTTATGTGTTTTTTATTCATCTATAGTCTATAGTAGTGTTCTCTATTTGTACTTTTGTTGACATTGAATCAAGTGAACGAAACAAGTCATTATCTTTGTGCGATTTGGAGAAATCCTGAGGGTCAAAGATAATCCAACCCCCTCTTGTTATCACAACTCATATTGAAGCCTATGAACAAATCCAAGTCATTCCACCAGGCTTCTGGAGTTTCAAAGGGAGAAGAGATTCGTTTTTTTTTTTTTGTTACAGGGAGTTCCAATAAGAATTAGAGACCTCTAGACTCAAAGCCATCCAGAAACTCAGGAAACTATTGCAGCCACACTGGGGATGTCCAGAAATCGGTGAGGACATTTTGGGACTGTCTGACATACATCTCACATATATTTCATAGAACTAATGTGTATGATCTATCTAATATGTGAAATGAATATGTCTGTACACAATATTCACAAATGCATGAAATAATATTGTGTAACAATGTATTTGTATAGATATTTATAGATCATTTGATACACATCTAAGATGGCTGCATGATCAATCCTTGCTATACCCACGCCCGAAAACGCCAGCTGTTTCCCCGTAATCGCAATCTCGGGCCTGGCTTGAACTCAGGCAAATCACGACAAGCTTCCTTAGGACTTGTGACGCCGAGCACACGATGTCAACTGCTATGTCCATCTGGAAATAACCAGGATGGGTGTGGTTAGTTTATGCAAGTTTGTAGTGCCTGGGAATCATACCAATAATGGAAATGTAATCCACTTCTTTCAAACATGACATCATCGCAAAACAATTTATATACCCTTTGGTACTTTAACATATGGAAATCACCCATGTTTATCCATTTCCGATATGCGAATTCACTATCTACGGGGCATTTTCCATAGCTCTCTGGAATTGCTGAAGGGTACCGTAGCCTGTGTTGTTCACGTTGTTTCACCTCCACTGAAGCCAGTTCCAAACTTGGTCCATGTACCTCTCCGGACAGACATAAGATATTCCCAAACATTGATCCAGTACCTATACCCTCCAAGTTCGAGAAAAATGGGCTACTATACCCATTCTATCCCATGATTTTGGGACATAGAGAATGGGGTAATATACTGTAATATATCATATATCTATTAACTATTATATCAGGTCCGTATTAACTTGGGACTCTGACCCATTTCTAGGGGCAACTCCAGAGGGTCAAAGTAGCTCAGCCCATTTCAGCTGCGCCACTCTCAGCTCGCACCGCAGCCTCCGTCGCAGCTCCCCCAGCACCGGTAGCACTTGGACACCGCTGGAGGACAGAGACCTGCCACACCATGGGGTCAGAACCCAGGGGTCCCAGGTAGAAGACGTGCAAAATCTTACTGCAGGTGGCTCATCCCAGGAATCTTTTTAAGGGACTATACCCCCCACTGATAAGTGGTTTTTCAGTAGGGTTAATCATGCTTAATCCCACCCTAGTTACTAGTGTTATAACCCACTTACTAAGTGGGATGAGCCACCAAGCACTAACCAGTCACTGTCACTATAAGTTGAGCCTCCAAGTACTGGTGATATGTGAGATGTCAACCCGAAACAAAGGGTGCCCGGATAGATGAATTCACTACCGTTGCCTATTACATCAATATTATCAACATGCCCATTATATGAATATAGTCCCAAATCTTGACTTGAAAATAAAGTGGTCCGGTACAAGATACGTATGAACCTAAGCTCGTTCTATCAATCCGTTTTGTTTGGGGTCATCTTTGAAATTTTGCTTGTGTTCATTTTGATATGGTTTACATAAACATAGATCCAGAGAATGTTTACAAAATACATCAACATAAGTTGTTTTTTGACAGATTGCTGCCGGGAGAGGGTAGTCATGGAAAACGTGGACGAACAACATACCTCCGCCTTTTTCAGACAAATACCCCACTGTGCGTTTATTCGCAGAGGATGGGCGGGAATCTCCTTCCAGTCTAAAACTATATCCCCACAACGGACAGCTCCTCCACAGGTTGAAGTTGGCTTGTATAAAACCCAATCACTCTAGATACATCTGCCATAGATCATAGACCCGTGTTATGACTAGTTAAGCCAACTTATAGAAAAGTGTGAGGTACCAGCTTCCACCGACATCTCCTCTTTATCCATAGGGGGACTAAACATCTTCCCCTTCTGAGATTCCTCCGCCCCGCGCACCTTGGAGTAAAGTCCCTGTATTCAATGACCCCATGCGCCCGTGAACGGGCAGGTGTTGTCGGCATGATCGCGCCGAAAAATCGAACTGGAAGATGCTGGAGCCATAGATGGGTCCAGACCCCTGAAGCCGTTCCGTTCTGACTGCAGGTTGTTGGGCTTATCGCATGAATTGTTTCATGGGAGTTAACGATGCCTCATTGGAAACGGCGGGACATGTCCTGATATCTTTATATCATATGCAGTACAGTACATATATATAAATATATATATATATATATATAATATTATGTATTCATCCATCCATCCATCCAACCATCGATCTGTCTATCTATCTATCTGTCCATCTATCTATGTGATTCTATCTGTTCTGGTCTTGTCCTGTTTTGACTTTCCATCCATATACATTATACATCCTGAAATAGACATGTAAATCAGATTACATCAGCATATACATTTCATCTATCCTCTGGTTATTTAACACTTCCATTGAAAATGCTTCATTGATAGTTGCTTTTCCTAGTAAAATCACATAACATCACCATTTATAGAGAATTATCCATAGCTATGTTAAATAACCAGAGGGTATATACTTCTGTGATGGCTGCTATGGCTTTGGGTTCAAACCGATGGGCTCAACATTCCGGGGCATTAACATCCGAACACCCAAACTATTCTGGGGTGAGCAGCAGGGGATTCCATGGTTTTTAGACCCAGATGGGTTTGTTGAGAATCCCCTCTAAATGTACCCTCTGATGAACTAACATAGCTATTGAAAATGGCCATTTATAGTGGATTTTCCCTTAAAAAGTTGTGATTTTCCATAGCTATGTTAGTTTACCATAGGGTATATGTATCCCCAATTATCAAACACACCCATATTACCCATATTGAAAATCGCAATAAAACAAGAAAGCCCCAAAAATGCCATGTCCAGAAGAGGAACGGCAGGGCCGACAGCTTCCCATGTATGCCGACAACTTCACTTCACGGATTGTTTTTCAAAAAGAAAAAAAGGATAGAATAGTACCCAACCTGAAAACCGCTTGTGATAAAGCGAACCTATTCATATCCATTTCTATCTTTTTGGGCTTAACCCTTACCTCTTTTGATTTCTTCAAATTCAACAGTTTTCTTCACCACTGGTGTTCTGGATGTTTGCCCCATGATTGCAATGTTTTTTTTTTTTTAACATGAACCCACTATTGGTATTTCTTGAAGCAATATTAATGATTCCCTGTGGATGTTCCCTTAAACCAATCCATTGATCTTAGGATCTTGGATAATCATTTTATATACATCATCTTTATTGACAGAATGAGGTATACGTCATACGTATTCCATGACTTAGTACCAACCCACCCGGGGCTGATGATGTGCCAGAAACCATGAAGAAACCTTGACGGGGACCAAAAGCTACCCGGGTAGTTGGGGCCAATCTATGATTCATGTTCATGATTCGTTCGCAAATCGTGGTCGGACCAATGCCCGACCTATTTATTGCCTATCATCCGTATCTAATACATGTTTTTGTTTGGATGGCCCATTGAAACCCCCATTGAGAGCGGCACAGAACCGCTGTTGACCTGTATAGGTGGGCCACTGAAGGGTAGATTCACCACCATCAACAGCATTGGGACTGTCTTAAACTAGGGGATCCTTAAAATCATCGGTTTCAGTACTAAAATAGCCTAATTTTTAATGATTTGGTGGTATCCCCATTTTAGGAAACCCCCAAATAGCTGTTTAGGGCATATCTTCTCGTGATTTTACATAGCCATGGTGGAAAATTACTCGTAGAGGATCTACCATGATCTAACCTATTAAACATGGCCATTTACCATGGCTATGTTGGATGACCAAATGTTCTGTTCTATCTTTCCTAGACCCTGGTACAGTATCTACAGTACGTAGATTGATGGAATGTTTTAGCCTATCCACTGGTTTTGAGGATAGCTCATCCAAAATCACAACTACTCGGAGTGGTCAAACCACACCATTGCAAAAACATGTTGCAATCTTGGGCCTGGGCTGGATGGAAAATGGAAAACACTTGAAACATCTTGAAACCACACGCCAAACAACAGTTCATTGATCTGAAATAACCCCATGTTTGGGATTGGTTTCCCTGAATCATTCACAATGCTGGTTGTTGATGTTGTTGTGAGGTCGCTGATGCTCCATCGGTGGAAAACAAAGATTTCAAGAGCACTATCTTCTTGAGGTGGTTTTCCCCGTTCCATCATGTTCCGTCTTAGATTATCAGCGGTGAAGCGGAGAGAACGATTTCTTCTGCAAACGAGCATTGCACAACATATGTGCTTTGGCACTATTTCAGGACACTTAAATATTTTTCAAGTGCAAATTGCCGGCCGTACAGAAACATATCTTATAAAATTGATCATGATCAATCTTTGATACCACGCAAACAAGAATGATTGTTTTGGTTTGAAAAAATGCTAGTAAGCATCCCCCATTGATAGCAAACGATGAGTTGGTACAATATAATCCATCCGACATTGCCCAGTCAAGGACCCCGCGCTCCACCAAAATATGTCAAAGTAAGCGGTCGTTTTGGGATAAATACTGTAGAGCAAAACGTGGCCCTATATTGAATTTCTCGAAATGCGGATCCCAAAGACAAGGGGTCGAAACAGTTTCAACGATTTCCATACAGCCTGAAAAAAATGACTAGTCGCTACTTTGAATCATTCACTGAATACAGGTCGGATGAAAGGTTGACACTTGAACTGGAGCTGCAAAAGTAGGCATCAAAATTGGCTGCCAATAAAAATGTAGGGACTTCAACTAGAAGTACCTGGAAACCAAAATTCTGTTTTTTCATGTATATATATATATATATATACATCTTACTGTATAAATGTATATATATATGTGTATTTATATTGACAGATGCCAATGTGAAACTCTTAGAGGACTCAAATTCCTCAAGATCCATCAGCTCGCTGGGTATTATATAAATCATCCAATGCTGGTCTTCCAAACTTTTCCTAACAGAAAACATAGTTTGTTCTGGTTCTGGTTGTGCTTTTTTCCTCTCTGCCGGTCAACTGAGTAGTGTTTGAAACCCGAAATGCCGTCCCTAAACATACTGGCTGGTCAAGAACGGACTTCCCAACCAAGAATGGGTACTGTAACATACTATCACCATGTACAACTCCACGCAATCATCAATCCACAGGGGCAACTCCAAGACTTCCCATGAGCCTTGGCTCTTGCGACCTCCGGGCATGTGAGGATCCAAGCAAGCAAAATAGGACAAAATGGGATTTACATGGATTTACTATGAGTTCCTATCTAGTATCAGCCAAAACAATATATCTGAGGATGGAACCATGAACAATAGCCAGTTAAAGCATTATACAAGATGAGATGTGCACATATTTCCTTGACTCTCCAATGAACCTTAATTTCTGGTGCCATTTAGGAAGAATGACAATTTTGTTCGAATGTACTCATGAACAACAATACATGTTGACGATGGTCACTTCTGCAGTTTCGCTGAAACTGTGTAAACCAAATAGATCTTCTATATTCTTCATCAACTATCTCCTTCAGAATTCCTTGACGCCCCGAGGATGTTCTCAGCTGGGCGTTGGCATGTTTGACTTCTGAGGTACCCAAGTTGAACTCGGAGTCATCCATCTTTGATGTTCAAAGGCCGAGCCATTCCTGAAACGGATGAACATGAAATATCACAATCAATTTGTGAAACAAGGAGGAGGTATATGCAAATTTAGCCATAACTTCTTTTAAGTCTTATTAATCCATATCAACATTCCCCAAATAAACACGCATCCTGCCTAATAGATCCAAATAGGGTGTTCGAACATTGCTTTCCAGTTAGAATCAGTGATTTTCAGAATCTAACGCTGAATCTTCTGGAGGTAATCCCTTACCCCTAGATATAATGGTGGTAAAGCAATAGGATCCACCCTCAACATTTTACCATTTGAATAGGTTGTACTAACCATCAAAATATTGCTGGTTTATTTGCCTACCCTCCAGGAAACTAGCATAGCTATGGAAAATAACTCATTTATTCATGATTTACCTATTAAGAATGGTGATTTTCTATAGGGATGCTGAATTATCAGAGGGTAATCTCACGCCAGCCACGAAACTCTTCTGGTTTCATGCCAAAGCACGGAAGCTGGGGAAGCAGCTGGTGAGGCTGGACTGCGGTTCAAACGGGACTCCTTGGAGCCGTGGCCGATGATGGGACTATTATTTTCAGTAGCACACTGAAATGTAAGCACCATTGGGTGTGTCTGAAAATGGGGTATACACAAATGGTGATTCTAATTTCTAATGGGGAACATGGTGATTAACCATTGGATTTAGGGGTTATTTTCAGACAAACCCCATTACCACATGGGCCCAAAAAGGTGAAACCCTAAAGTGAAATGCTTGGTCATAAATTGCCAATATGTTTTCCATCAGCATTAACCTGGCAGAACCAAAAAGAAACTCGTCCACTGCGACAAAGTGTGTGGTCCTCAATTCTTAGAGATCCCCAGATTATCCAGACTAGTTTGTCACTAGTGAAACTGTTCATATCCATTCATACCTGGCTAATTCCAATTCTGGTTGTTGAATCATCCCCAGCTGGCCAAATGTTTTGGGTAATTAACCTTGAAACTGGGGTATACTCCTCAATTTGCCATCAAAACATGATGATTCACCAGTGGATGGAATTGATTTTTCCGCACATTTTCAGGTACCAAAGCCATATATCTGCTGGATATCCAACTAATATCCCCATAAAATGATCGTAACTATCAACCAACAGTGGTGGCATGATCCGTCTCAAAATGGTTTCGTTTGAACGGTTACGGGAAAACATGGGAAAAGCAACAAAAAAACACAATGGTTATCCTTCATCACTATTTCTACCTATATAGAAATTGCCATCTAGGGGTGAGTATGGTTTTCCTATTGTTTTCCCATACGTTTTCCTATGATTTAGAAACCCATATTGATTTCCCTACCGGAGAATCCTCAAATCTACGGACGTCGGGATCCCGCGCTGTGGCTCGAGTGCGCTTGCCCGGAGAGACGATCGGACTGTCCTGAGAAGTGTTTTTTTCTTTTTGTCCTGGGGGATCCATGGGAACATCACAAAATGTTTGGGGTTAAAAGTGTATAATAAACATGTGTGTGTGTGCAAGCAGATCGTGTAAAGATATGGGATATAGAATATTGACCTTTACCATTGCACCACATGTTCACATATTTTTTTCCTCCTGTTTTCACATATATATATATATACATATGTACACATCAGATATAAATAAGCATGTAATGTACAAATGTGGGATATGGAATGCGATAAACAAATGGACTATGACAACCATCCCCATCAACATCAGAATAACATACACATAGCCATCTGTAGGTGTGGAATATAAATTTATTGCATAATAACATATAATAACTATATATTATATATACTATACATATATATATATATACAGTATACAGTATTATACAGTAATGTAATAGAATATATGTAACCCTCAGAACACTGCATCGTTTAAAATCTGTGTACTGTACAACTATCAAACATGGGCATATAACAGCACATAAACATCAGAAACGATTAGGCATGAACATATGGGACATTTACATGGATTCAAGTACCAAACATCTGGGAATTTCCCCATCAACGTCTGGGGATTTGAGCAATAACAGGATCCTCTCCAGTAGGTGCAACCAGTCAAGAGACCATTGATCCATGGCTATCCATGGGCCCCCCTTCTTCAACCGCCCACACGTACGTCCGCAAAAAGGCCCTGTTTTTCCCATCGTCAGAAGTCTGACCGTTCAAATGTCGGCACGCTTTCAGCGCGCCGACATGCGATGCCATGCGCAAATTCAATGAAAACATGGAATAGCACAAGGCACATTATGTGTTCAACAAGCTGCTTCCTCCAAAATCCCATCTCAAAACCAATCTCAACCATATAGGCATATCTACTCACAATAGCTACGGTATACCCTCCAGTAAACGAACAAAGCTATGGAAAATCACCATTCTTTAATTGGTAAATACATTATGAATGGTCCATTTTCAATAGCTGTGTTAAATTACCAGAGGGTATCCCCTGCAGACATATCAGCTAGTGAAGCAAGAAATCGGAATCCCTGGAAACTTGTGGATGCATCCCCATGCTACCCCCTTGCACGACTATTAACGAACGGATTGCCACCAGCATAAGGAGATGACAAGATCAACAAAAGTAGGCAGTGAAGCACGGTGAAATCATGAGCCCTTGAGGAACTATAGGTTGAAATCCTTCTGTTCATCAATATCCCGATTCTTGATATTTCTTGATGATATTTCCCATGATGTGTTTCTTCCTATGAATTTTCACCGATATCCATTTAAGCAACATCAACGTTTTGTGTTTGTGGAATATTAACTCAAATATGTCCCATTAAATGATATTTCCCATTAAATCCTAAGTTGTATGATATTGCCGTAAATGATTCGTTAAGTTCTGTCTTGGCCATCATCGTTGAGTGCCATGTGCAGCAGGGCGCCCAAGCCATCAACTAGCCATCAATGGACTCAGAATCGGCGCCAGAATGGTGGATCAGGGACCATCGGTGTATATCCCCAAAAAGGGTATATCATGATATATGACACCTGGTATACATGCATGGTGTATATATGTAGGATGTAATGGTATACCTGTAGTTTTTGTATATAATGTATATGGTATATCATGGTGTTTATATACAGTATGCAGTATAGTGTATGTATAGCGTGTATGGTATATCATAGCGTGTATAGATATGGTAGATATATACAGGGTATACGATGGTATATGTATGGTGTATATATATATATATATATACATGTATTGTGTGCATGTATATGCATGCCTGTATGCATATACATATATACATACATACTGGCAATATATGCCATCATGATATAGTAGGGTATTCTGCCAATATGTAATATATACATATAAACATATACATGTATAGTTATTCTCATAATGACACCATAAATACGTAATGTGCATACACTATATGATATATATATATGATTATATATGTATGTACACACTACATATATACATATGCATTACAAATCCCATGTCTACTTCTTTCGAAAACACCTATCCCGAAATGATTCTGGCCGCGGAGACATCACTGGTCAGTCCCTGATCACCGTCGGCGCAAAAAAAAAGCACTGTGCAAGACACACACGGACCATCCACTTCCTCACTGAGAGCCAAATCTCAATCATGCGTCGTTCGTTATTGATGATATCCAAGGATTCAAAGATTGATGTGTTTATTTCTTTTCAAATAAGGTACTTAATCATAGTAATCAGAGATATAAGATGATATAAGGTAAAAGTTAACAAAGTAATGATCATAGTAACTATAAGGTACTTCAACAGCTCTAGTCCTAGTATATATAGGAATCCATGTGAATAGGTATGAATATCTAATAACCAGTAGCTGCCCATTGTCTGGTTTGAGAATCAAGAGCGATACGGCGATACATATATCGTAAAATCATGCGTAGTGTTGGCATTCTCAAATCATACATGTGACACAAAGTCCTTCGGAAAAAGCCAAACACTTTGGCAGAGGGGAGTTCCTCTCTGGTCATGTAACAGTTTGCTATAGAAAATCACATTTGTGTTACAGGCAAGTGATCCTATGAATGGAACATTTTTCACAGCTATGTTCGTTTACCGCAGGGTACAGGGTGAGGTCCCCAAGTTATAAGTTGGTTTACAAACCAGGAATACTATAGTTGTAGGATGATTTATTCGTACGACCTCCTGCAAGTCGATTTCGCACCTTCCGAACAATGTAATTTTGAAACCACACAGCTGTTTAATCAAATTTACATCCCCATGGAAATTCCGGAGGTTTTGGATTATGTATGGGCCATTGCCATTTTCTGGGGGTTGAAACAGAGCATGATAGATGTACATATGTATATAATACACATCACATGTATAATTCAATAGATATATAAATGTATGTATGTATATATATATATACAAATAGAGTGACATAAGATAAATGTACGTATTAATATATATATATATAGACGTGTGAATGTATATATATATATATACGTACATATGATTAATAGAATTATATGATATATTATGATATACTTACATGTACATACAAATTTGATGGTTCATCTACCATGGCACTCTTTCGAGGAGCCTCTATAGATGGACCATGTCTCGTCGCAAACGAATTACAACAGCTGGCAGCTGCGGACAGGCAAAAATCTGTGTCGCGTTTGTGTTGTCTTGTGGTCACTTAAGGGAAAACCTATATATAGGGAACCATGTTCCTTGACATCAAAAACTGGGTGGTGTCCTAATTTTGAATTCGGCGGCTCAATGCAAACGTTTTACATTGGGAAACCAAGTTGGAATCGCTGTCCTAGCAAAACTCTGACTGAAGGTGGTGGTTGAGACACCCAACTGAAAGATTTTGGGAGTCCATCAGGGTTTTGTGATCAGGTAAGGTAGGGGCAGAAGAAGTGTGAATATTTGAAACCAACACATATCATTATCGATAAAGCACAGCTCAAGATAATTCAAAATGCAACATGCCCAAATAGGAAGAGGACACGTCTGTTTCCAGCACCCTTCAACATAATAACATAAATATATAGTTGAAAAAAATGTATGTGAAAAACATCCTACTTACGAATCAGGTCTTGAGAATGAGAAACAATATTGAGTAGTATATATAGAGCAGCTGTACTGCGGCGATGCGTAAATGAACTAAGAAAAAATACATACTCATTTGCCCTATTCTCACCACAAGTGGCCGGTAAAAACCACTACCGCATACTGCAAAACTTCCTGGTGCATAGTGGGGAATGGGGGGAATGATCCAATCCATAGCTATTTTCACAAGTATCGCGTTCCCTCATTCCTTACTAAGCGGCATTCTTGGGTACCCTCTGGTAAACTAACATTTTGCTTTGGAAAATCACCATTTCTTATGGGAAAATCAACTATAAATGGCAATTGTCAATAGCTATCTTGGTTTACCAGAGGGTAGTACTACTCATCCAGTGTTTGATTTTCTGACAGCTTCACATCATCACATCTTCATCCCTGACCACTAACGTCATCCCCCGGCCTCATGACTTTCCGCCCTTCGCGGCAAAGGCTGAATGTCAATGACCACATTGGTTGGTTTGAGGACCTTTTGAAACATCAAGAATGTCAAGCCAGGACTAGTAAACCCTGGTTCATGTACTAGGGGATTCTCCCGCCAATAGTCATGATCTGCTACCAAAATGGTGCTGAACCCCCGAAATTAAACGGCCCAGATTACTAGTCCTGGTTGGAAGTTTTGAGTGGGGATAACAATGAATTGGGGTTGACCATCGACAATGGGGGTTAACCAAACAATTCACCTATGTTTCTCGATGTTTGATGTGTCTGAACATATCACTCAACTAAAAGGGTCTTTCCAAATAAACGGAATACATATGATGATTCTACTCCATATGTATCATGTCTTCAGCGTTTCTCAAATCACTAACTAACCGATTGCACTCACTGTCCAAACAACCTGCGGTGTGTGTCATACCCTTCAGTTCGTATCACAGTTTCCTGGGTGATCACAACATCGCAATGGATCACGGTCCAAACAGAAGCTGCTGCTTTTTGAAGTTATCATCTGCCCTCTGGTAAACTAACGTAGCTATGCAAAATGACCATTTATAGTGATTTTCCCATTAGAAATGGTGATTTTCCAAAGCAAAATGTTAGTTTACCAGATGGTACAAACTTCTTGAAGCATAGGCCCAAAACTGTCTGACACCATCTCCACATAGAAAAAAATCCTTGCTGTGTTTGGGCTAAGATTGGGATCCTGGTTCAAGTTCATCCTGCTTTGGGCAATATTACAATGTTTTACCCCAGAGACCAATCATGGTTGCCGGTAGGTAAATCTTCAGTTGTTTGGTACTTAAACTGTTTCTATTATTCGAATATTATGTGCATGTGCATTTATACATCTACATACATCATCATACATCTAATATACCTATGGTTAAAAGGGGTATTATTCACCTCGAAAACACAAGAGCCAGGAGTAGACTGCTGAACTGACGTAGCCTGACCAATCTGACCATAGCCTGAAACTGCACACAGCCATGGAGTTTCCGATTCCCCTACTACCCTGTGGTAATCTAAACAATTAGATGGGGTATATGTAGATGATTATGGAGAATTAGGGTATACCCCTCAGGGTAATTAATTCCACTAACATTATCATGGAGAATGGCCTGTTTGTAGGTGATTTACCAATTAGAAACACGGGTGTTCCAGAGCTGGAGTAGATCACAACAGGGTAATATGAGCCTTTTTTGTTGAGATGGGATTCTCCAAATAAGTATACCCAAACCTTCCAAATACCCACACAAAAATGGTACCCTCTGGTTATGACGAACATAGCCATAGAAAATCCCCGCACTAAATGGAGGTTTCTAGCTGGGAAAATCATCCAAAATTTGCCAGCTATTCCATGGCTATGTTAGTCATAACCAGAGGGTAAATGGTATTCAAACTATGGGGTAAACCAAACATTTTTATGGGTAAAAACGACACCAGCCTCCGAGGCGTTGTCGTTGGATTTGCCGTCACCTGCCATTGTTCAAGTCATGCTAAATTTGACAAAGCTTAACGAAATCAGGACAACTGCTGGGTATACCAAGCTATTTATCAAATAAGAAATGATCCGGCCAGGTATGGTGAATTGGAAAAGACGTTTAATCACAGTATTTGAATGTACTTGAAGACACCACTTCTGACAGAATCATGACGTTTCACAACTTGGGGGCCTGTACAAATCCATTCCGGCACGACACATAATGTGTACAGCTGCCATCCGTCAATTTCCGTATACCATCTCATGCATTATGTTAAATCCAACAACCGAATGACCCATTTGTTGAGATCATTATTCATAGTAATTTATACACAATTCCCTTAGCAGAAAGAACACATCTCTGAGATTATCTTATATACCCTCTGGTAAACTAACATAGCTATTGAAAATAGCCATAGAAATAGTGAATTTTCCCATTAAAAATGGTGATTTTCCATAGTTATGTACCAGAGGGTATATGTAAGTCCACGTTTTTGGGTGTCCCCTTTCTCTGTTTTTTCCCAACAGAAATCCAAGTTTGATCTCCGCGACCTCTGACGCTCATCTCCATGGTGTGCATGCGGCTCAGCAAGGTATTCATGCCATGCTCCACCTGTGGTGAACAAGCAAATGGTGGGGATTTATGGATGTTTTCATCGCAAGAAATCTCAAAAAATCCATAAATCTTCCATAAATTCATATTATTAGATTAGATATCCTAATCTCGCTCTTCGATTCTCCATCACCCATATCATTTACAACATGCATTGTTTCTGGGGATAGCTTGTGATCTCATAGCTTTTTCAACCGTCTCTAAGGTCATCTCCAATGTCAAGCCGTGGTCATCCCAACCTTATGAAGCGTCTGCAGCAAAGGAGATGGCGTATTTGCACCTTGGGAAGCCGGAAGTCAGTAGCATTTTTGTAGACCCTCAAAGGAACCAGAAGAATGGGGTAGTGCAAAAATATGTGTTGTTTTGGGATGTTTATCATGTTGACAATTTTTATTGGTACTGGGAGGGTGGAAGTATCACTATAATCATCCTATGAAGTCCTCAACAATCTCAGGTTGGTCATTTGAACAAGGTTGGTCTGATGATTTTCTTGATGAGTAAAGCGCTGTGTGAACCCCGGAAAAATGACACTGGCTAGTGGGCTACTAACTTGGGCCACTGCTCCCTGGCAAATCCCGGAATGGTCCTCTGCTACAGCAACCAGCTGTTGTTTCCACCCCAATCATTAGCCACAAATTCAGCCTGCTTCTTGGTGACATCTGTTGCTCAAATTCAAAGCTTCGAAACCAAAGTTTTTGACTTGGCTATGCTTGGACCTTACAAGCACCCATGAAATAGGTAAAAGTCCCCAAATCCATAGGTATACTACCCCTACTTTTGTAGGTATCTGGATGTATCTGGAGGGTCTAGGTACAGGCATTGGTGAAATACCGATATCCCAACGCAAAACCGTTTTCTCATCTCTAAGTGGGATGAGCTGACAGGTTACCTGCGACACTTCCTTCGATCTCCTGAAGGCAAAGGGGAAGCAGAACATGATGGGATATGAATTGGGGATACCCTCTGGTAATTTAACATAGCTCTTGAAAATGGCCATTTATAGACTTTTATAGTGGTTTTTCCCATTGAACATGTCTATATATAGCTATTGAAAATGACCATTTATCGTTGATTTTCCCATAAAAAATGCTGATTTTCCATGGTTATGTGGCTGTTTACTAGAGGGTAATGGGGAAAACTGAAAGGATTCAATCTGGATACATGAAACTTAAAAGCTCAGCTATTTAGGGATAACTTCCCCTACCCCAAGTCCCATCATTCCAGTGATGTCACCTTTGTTGGCTGGTGAAACACCATGATTGAAAGGTTCTACCACAAGTTCAGGCATTGAAAAGTGCTGGGTCACACCCCAAAGTCGAAATCACTGCCCACCCTCTATGTTGAAAGCCCCCCAAACAAAAACAAGCTCCATGTGTGCTACCATGCCTTCATTTATGTTTGTGAAATCATGTTCTGGTGAGGATCAATACGTCATTTTCAGCGACTAAACCTAGGCCCGGCCATGGCCTGCAACATGGAAGCTCGTCTGCTATAGCCCACACCTGACACCGCATACCCAGGGTACCCATAGCAGTGGATGGTCCCAAGTGGGGATCACTATCAACACGGACACACTGAAAATGGCTTGTCAGAAAATGCGCAGTATAATGTTAGACGAATAATATATGATATAATATGTATACGTATATCATCACAATGATACACAATAAGGATAAAGGTACCAATGATTCTAGCATATCATAGATGTTTTTACTCTTTATCCCTAGTTTTATAAGCCATTCTTCTAACCCATGCAGGATGGTGCATAGACTTTGTGCGTTCCATAGTTTTCAATGGTTGGCGTATCGGGTGCAAAAGGGAGCAATTTAAATAGTAAATCAAATCATACAAAAAATGGCCTTGCCATATCTTGCCATCTAGTAAAACAGTGTTGGCTTGTCATCTAGTAAATTCAGGCGAATATACTATCAATGAATCCAGGATTCATGGCTGCAAATGGCTGATATGACTGGTGAGAATTCGATGATACAACTTCTGTGAGACTCAAAAAATGGACTTTTGTTTGGCCCTTGCAGCTGGAAGATCTTGAAGATCTAGACAGACTTTCGTTCTTTGAAACAATCATTGAGAGTGGCAGGTAGACTCCGTCTCTGTGGTCAGATGAAGCCATGGATGGGTTCATTCCGAATCAAAATAGGCAAGCATGAGAAATGCACGTGAAACGCGAACTTACATTGTATCATTGTATGGGCACTCGTCAAATTTCCGGAATTGGAACACAAAAACTCATTCACTGGATTGGTTGAAGGGAAAATCTACAGTGACTCATGGACTCATACCCTCTGGTAAACTAACAGTTTGCTATGGAAAATCACCATTGAAATAGTGGATTTTCCCATTAAAGATGGTGATTTCCCATAGCTATGTAAACGTTTACCAGAGGGTATGAGTCCATGACTTCGTTCCTTCAAAATCCATTGATCCAGGGCCTGTGAGCTGTGCTGCTGCACCATCCGACGTGAAGGTTTCTGCAGGCCAGTGAGGCAGGAAAGTTACGATGTCTTAGGAATCAGACAATGCGGGACCCCCTAAGTTGTAAGTTGGTTTACAAGCCCCATGAATACTATGGTTGTAAATTCATTATAGGTATCGTATAGTATCATAAACCATAGTTAGTGGAGTTATAAACCAACTTAGCCATCTAGGGGGCCCCACATTGTAACCAAATTAATTAAGTATGTGCAAGTTAAAAGACATTTAGGTATGTATAGCAGGAATGATTCTAAAATATATTTGGGTATGTATACCAGGATATACAGTCATATGTCAAAGATGTCAGGAATCTGGCTAACGGCTAAATGATGATAAATGATATATTCCACTATCAAAGATGAATCTAGATAAATGATATATTCCACTATCAAAGGCACCAAAGATGGTCAAAGATGAACAAATGGCATTTTGTCAAAACCTTGGACCTCCCTTCTTGCACTTTGATTCCTGGCATCTTCACAAGGGCCACTTCTACACAAAACTGAGCAGTTGCCCGCCATTGACTTGGCTGCGTGTTGTGTTACCAGTGTCATTGGAAAAAAAAAGCAGCATTATTTTATACCAAGTTGTTTGGATAATCAAATACTAGATATATCTATGTACAGTATACACAATTATACACACCTTTGTAGATAGTTCACAAGCCTAAAGCAAGTTATTTTTGGGATATCTTGGGGTGACTCCGGAAGAACAACCATGTTCAGTGATGTCCTTTCTAGGTTGGTTGTCTTGATTTCTTCAAATAATTTCAAATAATTTCAAACATTGACTGACCCAAATTGGATATCATCATCTTAGATTTTACCGGCCGTGTGTTAACAGGGAGTATCCCCATCTGGGTCCATGTTCAAACCCAAAGCTGGTTGATATGAATGTTAACTTCGAGATTTTTGCTAAGATGGATCCAGCAACTTCAGCTTGGCGCCCCCACGGCGTCGGAGCAACTGAGGCTTCCTGCATTTTCAGGTGATGTCATCCATGCTGAAAATCATGCTTAGTACTGGCAAAGTGACACATACTACTGGATAACAAATGGTAATAATAAGAATGCCGGCATGAAACCAACCAGTTTATTCGGACTCTATAAACCATGTGAGATTTGGGTGTGTCTGACAGTGGGGTATGCCCAGCCCCAAATTACACAGCTGTGGAGCATGATGATAAACAACTGGATTGAAGGGTACCCTATTTTCAGATAAATCCATATTTTTGAACAACCAGACAACGAATAAACATATGGGATCTGGGATGTTTTTGCGCTTGCATACGGACACAATTGTGTTGTCCAGGATTCTCGCTTACATGCTCATTTTTTCCATCTGAAACAATCCCCACAACTAGACCCTGTCAAATACAATAGGCACTTGGAAGAGTAGTTTCTACTAACAGATGGGCTATTCTCAGGGTCTATATTCATTTTCTGAACTCCAGTATGATTTGTTGACTTCCAAGTTGCCATGGCGAGATCCCCAAGTGTGTGTAGCTCCAAATCTTGACCAAAGTACCATCGATTTTTATCGTTCCTAGTATCAAACCATCTGCTTGAATAGTACAGTATCCAATTTTGAGCTCTCCCCTTTACTGCAATAGATCTCAGTGTATCAAATAAGATCAAATGATATGTTACAGATTCACATCCTGTACCATCGCTTTCTAAATTCCAAGTTGTCACCATCAAAGTATGTGACATCGCTCACCTCGATCGCATGCTAAAGGTTGGACCCGATACGTGGGAACACTCACAGGAACATCTCCGCAACCGGAAATCAATGGGTTTGTTCCCTTGCATGTTGTCATCTTTTCCAACTCACATTACATCATGCCATGGAGGGAGGGTCTCACAAACTACAAGTTTTGTTGATCATCACATCCAGCTATAGATACATCCAACTAGAAAAGGCCTCGTTGTACACTTTGATATGTAGGGAACCCCTTCTTGCATCTATGCCAGAAAATCCGGAAATAAGAACATCAATAATTATCCACATTGGACATGTGTTCATCTGAAACCAGGATGTAGCCAAAAAACCTGCGATCTTAGGCAACATGATCAATAACCATGAAATCTTGAGAGTTCTCCCGTTTCAATAAGTGAACCACCGTCAACGGCACCTAAAGAACTCCGTGCGACAGGTCATTCGCTTCAGCTGCGAGTGAAGATCCAACGGCTCACCGAGAACACCTCGGAAGTCTCCGGTGTCGTGGTGGGGAGCTCGGCCGAAATCGCCAAGTGAACCCCACAAAGGACGGGCGGATTTCTACCGTTGATCGGGGGGGATATAACCAAACCATGACATGTGTTTTATAAGACCACACAAAACCTTTCATTGATACACCATACCTGGTGGGGTTCATAAGCCAAAATAACTTGGGTGGAGGGGGGTCTCAGCTTGGAAAACTGCTGCTTGAGATGGAAGACTAAGAAGAAACAAATACACACCCCAAAAGATTTCCCAATTGCTGGTGGATTTACCGGAAATCTGACCGAATCATCTTCAGTAAATCCAAGAAAATCAGGAGTTCATGGAGGAAATGATGGAATTTGCCAACTGAACTGTGGATTTTACCGATGGAAAATGCATGCAAAACCACCACCAGCAAAGTCAAAGCCGCCCCGACCAATGAAGAAAGTGAAACCACCCACAATTCGATCTTTGGTTTTCATGACAAATAATTAATGCTATCTTAGTGTGCCTACAACGGGATCCAACGAAAAAACGAAGCGAGGGTACGCTTTGATTGGAAAGGTCAACATATCTTGAAATTTGGATCTGCCCTCCACTAAACCAACACATAGCTATGCAAAATGGCCCATTTATAGATGATTTACCAATCAAAGTGGTGTGTTTCCATAGCTATGTTACAGTTTACTACAGGGTATAGAATTAACCCAATCATGATTGGTTCCTTTTCAAATCTACTGGCATTGAAAGGAGGAAACAAATCCCAAATAGCTGCTTTCCAATCTTTCTCAATTCACAACATGGGCTCCAAACAAGGCAACACAAATAGCCATTGTTCAGCTGCGAAATCAAGATCTATCTGCATCCATCTGTTACTTATTTGCCCTCCACTCGAGGATTTTGGAGATGGGTTCAACCCGACCTTACTAGTCAAAAAAGTGAGAAGGTACCACCACGATTTTGTCCGTTTCAACGTTGTTTGATACGGACTTACCCCTCTAGTTTTTTTTAAGACTATGGGAAATAATGGGAAATCACAATGTTTAATAGGTAGATCATCGACCCGAACTAAATGGACCGTGTTCATCCATTTTCCATAGCAAACTATCAAACTACTGGAGAGTACATGAGAGTACCACATCTTGTGAGGGTGCGACTCCATGGTGGATCAGCATTTCTTGACCAACAAATGTCACCCTCCCCCATTTTGATAACGTCTGAATGGTCTTTTTGATGGAGGATCAACGCGTTTTTTTGGGGGGCAACATTTTGAACATTGTCATTTTCCTGATTGAATTGTAATGTGTTTTTTTTCCGGTCCACTTTAGACAGTTTTAAGAAAATGTCTTAAAACATATATATACCAACCCCAAACAAAATAGAAAAGAAATAGATCACTATTTTAGTAGGATTTCATACTTGGCGTCCCACTTGCGTTTTTTTGGGGCTACTGCATTGCAATCATAATTTAGTCCCACCATAATATTATATTGACGATCATGTGTAAAATCATGTTTTATTTCCCATCATGACTCTTAAACCATATTTGAATAGTTTCAATTTCATCATGCTTAGAATCACACATACAAACCATATGTATCCATATGTCATAGATTTATCTCAGTATTCCCCTAGATCCCTTTTTAACTCTCCGAATCCCCACATGGCATCCGTCAACTCTCCGAATCGACCTCGGTTCCGGCCATGGCACCTCCCAAGTCCATTCGCCCTGGAGCGGACAGCACATGTAGTCATAATTCACTGGATTGGTTTAAGGGAAAAATTGCAGGAAACCTCTATCTTTCATGGGGAAAACCATGGTTTCCTGCAGATTCCTTCAACCAATCCAGTGAGTAATGATATGTCATGATCATTATAGTTGGAATACAATAAGTTAGGATAAGAATGATAAGTTGGGAGAATACTCACAACAACTTAAATCCCAACTTAGTGCAACGCTATCAAAGGGAATATCTCCCAACTTATGCGGGTGCATACAATAGTTGTACCCATCAATAACCATGAAGAACCATTAATCTAGCTGAATGATAGTAATTCACTAACGTGAAAAAAGCTGAAATAAAGCCACTTGAAGATTATTCCCCGTATAAACCAAACCATCATTCCAATGACGTCACAGTGATGTCATTATGATCCAGCCAAACAATATGTAATGATGATCAAAGTCACTATGTGTCATAATGTAATGCAATCATAGCAATGGTTCAACATTGATCCTGTTGTTATTACAATAGTGATATGTAATATAATGACAACAGTAGTAATGGGTAAAACAAATCAGACGTATACAAGTATAATATAATCATAGTATTCAACATTATTGCTCTCAACATAGCAGTATCTGACAATATGTACATATATATATATATATATATATAAATCATCATCATCCTCAGTCAACGAAAATAGATGAAAATAGTAAAAAGCAAAGGCATGTCAGCAACACATACTAAATGTGGCTGGTCACACTCAAGGGCCAACCATTGCAGTTTATTTCTGCAATCAGCTCATCAGAAGGAATCAAAACAATGCCAACTCTGGAGAAACTCTGGAGAAAAAAAGCGATGGCTATTACATAATTTGAGGGGTTACCCGCAAAATAGTAATACAGTACTATTCAGATTGTTCCCCGCTGCCAATAAACTGCCTAAACTGTGGGTTGATTAATCCTCGGTTAACATAGCGAGGTGTAACCAACACAAAATGAGAGAGTGATAGCCAACCCTCGTCAACCCGATCAATTCCTTCAGATTTCGGAAGCATTTCTGAAACCCCAAAAGCATGGCCTGTTCATTCCATTCTTGCCAGATCCGGGAACCCTCAAACTGCGAGTGTTTTGTGCTCATTTGAAACACATGTGGAACAAAGCAACCCAAACCTTCACTCAAATCTTCATTTCTGGTATTGACCAAAGATAATTCCATCCCCCGTTCATATCAAACACCATTCAGAAGCCATGGCTTACCACTTTGGGACCATAGAATGGGGGTGTTTGATATGAAATGGCTGGGGATGAGATTATAATATATTCCAAACAATTCCACACACACACCAACAATATGTATATATATATATAATATGATATTATGTATATATATATAGAAACGATTGTTCAATCCCAATAGTGACAGTGACCATTATACATCCATTCACACATATTTGGGACATCTTGGGACCACATCATATAATGTTTGATATTCCCTTTGTGGGTCGTTTGCCAAACACAAGTGGAGCCCATGGCCCGTTCAAAATCCCGCCTGAGAGGCTTCGGCTTTTGCGGATTTCGGCACGTTCCACTTGGACCTGGCAGAACTGGCCAGCTTGGAGCTTCCAGCTCTAAGAAAAGTCAGTGATTGAATCAGCTTTTGGTTGGCGGTTTCACCCCCTGAAACAAATATAGAGGAGTTTCTTCTTGGATAAAGTTTTTGAGTATCTACATTCTCTCTAGCAAGTTATCCTCTCCGTCCATTCTTTGTGCACGTTTTCTCTGCAAGTGACCTACATGGCGACTATGACAGTAACTGGGAATCCATTCACACTGATGATATGCTGCGTGCTGATATTGGGTGTGAAATCTCATTCAGTCCCAAAGCACCTGGTCTTACATTCAAGGAACATCCAAATCATCCAAGATCCATGGACCATGGCTGACCTCAACATACCAATAAAATCCCATAAATACCTACCAAACACCAGTTCGTTCCAACCAACCGCTTGGAAGACCGAGTTCTTCCCTGACCAAGCGGCCTGGGCATGCTTGGCTTCCTCGTCGTCCTCGAATCGTGGGGTATCAATGGGTGTCTCTGAAAAAGGGACATTGACAAAAAAAAACGGTGTTCGCCGTTGACACGGTATTTTATGGGGGATGTCCCGTTTCCAGATGGAGGCTGCGATCCTTGGAGTCCTTGGCGTCGTGGGGATTCCATTCTTCACCTGAGAATCTGTCGCGAACGAGCGCAAAGGTGGAACTAGCTTCATGGGATTAATGGGATGCAATGGGATGCAATGGGAATATAATATGATTGATTTAATGGGATATATATATATACATATATATATATAATGTATACATAGAGTTACAGTCTAAGAATATGCGTATGTATATACATATATACACAGTGTATATATCATGCTATGGGCTAGGCTACGGGATAGGATGGGTCAAGTCATCATAAGTCATGGAAAAACATGAGATGCTTTCCACACTGGATCAACATCTGCCATTTAAATCATGACGAGCTCATGTTCAACAGCAGTTCAAGGAGATGTTGAAAATCACCGCGAATGAGACATTTAGCAACCAAGAAGTCGAAGTGAGTCTGCAATTCAAATAGAGGCCAGGCAAGCGCAGCAAGAAGGGTCCATGATGAAACTGACTGCATCATCAAAACTACATTGCTCAACAGAGAACGCCTTTAAGAAGTTTAGCACCACGTTTAAAAAATATAAACATCATCCAAATTGGGGCCATCAACATTGTGAGACATTGACCCATTGTTTGTTTTCATTGAGCTTATCCCCGTGTGAACGTCGAGATTCAATCGATCGGCTGGGAGCCTGAGAATAGAGGCTCTCTAGGCCCGCCATGCTGGAAAATTTGCCACACAAATTTCATTGGGATTCATTGGGTATAAATACCCCAAAATGGCCACTTAAGTAAGGACAATTGTAATCAACCAACAACTTTTGGGGTACCCAGGTACCTCAATTTCACACAAACCGAAAAACAGGTTGTTGAACCAGGTTGAACCGAACCTTGAAACCGGAAACAAAAAATCCAGCAATCACCTCAATTGTGAATGCAGGAAACAAGAGGCAGGTGTTTGACAAAGTGTTCAGTCCATTAGTGAGGGGCAGAACTCCTATGAAATACTTCCTGAAAACTTCGACGACGACAGCAACAACAACTCTATCGCTCATCAACCATCAGTTATCGAGTATGATTCCCATTCTCAATGTTTTTTATCTATCAAACAAACTCGATCGGTTCGTTAGTACATTCCAATCCTTTAAAGGAGACATTCCTGACTGCGTACTAGCAATACAATCACCCCTTCAAAGTAATTGGAAGAGGTCTGTTGTATAAATCCCTTCCGTTTTTTCCCGTTAAAATCATTACATCCACCGGTTGTAGATCCTAAAATGGCAATCTTTGTTGTACTCAACGATCCTAAACGAGAATTTGCCTGGCATGCCAATATGGTCATGGATGTTCTATCATATGGTTGGGAAACTCTCAGTAGCTCCCTGACTCCCCATTTAATAGAGAATTCGAATAGCCATAGCTCCTTAGCTCCCCCTAACCACTGGATCGCCGAAAAAATATCCCAGTAGAATCCCATAACAATCCATTCAAATTATATTAAAATGCATTAAAATCATCTAAAACCCATGAAATCCGATCATTCATGGCCTATGAAAATGGTGGGGTTTCACCCGGTGAAACACCCATTCCGAGTCGCTTCCGCTCTCCTGCGAAGTGCTTCCAAGTGTTCGGATCTGCGAAACCTCTGCCTGCGCATCCAGGATAGAACCAGCCATAGGGATACAGTGGGAATATTCATGGATATAAAATAAAGATATATATATATTAATATAGATATAATCTATAGATATAATATGATATGATATCATATAATATAGATATAATATGATATGATACAATATAATACTAGATATATGTAAATAAAGAATTATAAAGATGCATAAAGGCGATATGTATATCTGGAGAAGTTCAACTTTGTTTCACCAAGCTGAAATCAAACCTAGGGAAAAAATGATCCTCGCTTGGCATAGTCTATTGTGACATCAGG
Organism: Symbiodinium sp. clade C Y103; assembly: GCA_003297045.1. Taxonomy (NCBI): domain Eukaryota; class Dinophyceae; order Suessiales; family Symbiodiniaceae; genus Cladocopium; species Cladocopium sp. clade C. Next base: position 56,464 of record BGPT01002376.1, on the reverse strand, counting down.
CAGTGAGGCCAGCCAGTGATGCAGAATATGGGTTTGTCTGAAAGTAGGCTACAGTGCCGGATTCCATCCATTGTTCGTCATTCTCATTGTCCCTACAAGATTGACATCTTGGAGAGACCGAAAAATCCAGACACACCCAAAGAGCTTGCTTGGATTTCTGGGCTATACGCCAAAATTTCAAATGGCAAATTGCAATTTGAATGGGAAACATGTTGATAAACCACTGGAGGGAATGGGGTACATTATCTTTCAGACAAATTCAAAAAAACGAATCACCGTATTTGGTTGAAATCACCACTGTTGCTGGTCACCCCTTCATTTTTGACTTGGTCAAAACCACAAACCACGAGTTTGGTTGGTCAATCCCTCACTTCTGTGTCATTTGACCCGCGTTTCCTGGTCATCATTCTTCATCATCCCAGGTGGCCCGGGGAATAGAATTCCAAAAAATGAAATGACTAATCCACGAGGTTACATCACCTTGAAACTGAAATAAGTTTACAATGTATAATATAGTTTTGTATATACAAGTTTCAAGTAATGTTGAAAGATTAATGATAAATTAATCTATAATTCACTGACCTAACAAGTTCGGCCGTTTGGGGATACTTCCGCTTACTGTGATGGAATATATGAATAAATGTCAACCAATCATTTCCATCCACTTCGGTTCAGTGATCCTCAGTGACGAAGACTAGAAGAAGTGTCTTCAATTTGCGACGCTGTTTACAAGTCACAACCAGCTTGGACTACCCTCCGGTAAACTGTTACATAACTATGGAAAATCACCAAGCTATTAATGGGAAAATCCTCTATTTCTATGGCAATTTTCAATAGCTACGAGTATGTTAGTTTACCTGAGGGTAGGTGGTAGCATGGTGAGTAATTGACTTATGAGATGGGATGATGATAGATTCAACCACATGTGCCGGCTGGTTGGGAATGGATATGGGTAGGGGATGGGTCTGCAGCCAAAATAAAACCCCTGTGGCATGGATCTCGAATTGCAAACATGCATTGGAAACCACCAAATTTGCTTTTCTAATTTAAAGTCAAGGTTGTTGGGTAAAAATTCTTGACCCCAAAGCATCGGATGGGTTTAAGTTCAAGTCCGAACAATAACCAAAGTTCTCCTTCTCTTGGTGCCCCAATTCTTGAGCCATACCGCACATACCCTAAATGGTTGGAAATAAGGAAAAACGGAAAATTGCTCGGAGGCACCCTTCCCCTGCAAGGTCGCCAAAAACACCAAACAAATGTGTAATTATGGGTACCCATGTAGGCGTGGTTCAACACTTGTGGTCCGTCACTCAAACACACAGCCTTTGCATTTGGACCGGCAGTTAATTTTGTGTCGGATCCGGCAGTTCCTGGATGTAAAAAATCTCCGTGTTTTTGTTTGCCAATCTGAGAAACGAATAGCAGTTCACCAACTTTCACCAACCTGAAACTTAAACTTTTGAAATGTTGTTAATATTAACCATTGTTCACCATTCCGCTTAATCATTTGTTCCCCTTATTAACCATTATATATCTTGATCATGGAATTCCTCATGGATAAACCATTCCTTGTGCCGCTGATCCACTAACACGCCTGCTCAACTTGCGGGTAGGCCATCATCATGCCCGAACCCATCTCTGGCTGCCTGCACTGGTGATGCAAACGAGGAGAGTCGGAATGAAACCATCATCTTGAGATCAAAAAATCTTTGTCCCAAATAGATCCAAATAATATCCAATTCTACCATCCAATTCGCATGAATTCCCATTGTGAGGGAGATATATCCCAAAAACATCCAAAGACTATGGCTATCATGTGGTTGGGAAACACGTAGCTCCAACTGGCTCCTCATTTGGGAATTTAATGACTAGCCAGGATCATAATCCGACCATGGATCTGATGTCGAACGCTAAGCTTTGAAGCCGCGAATCATTTTAGTGGACCTAATACGTTTGTGTGTTGCCGAGTTGCTTCCTCATCTAAATATATACCTTACAAATCCAAAACCAAGCTTTTTCTACGGTTCAGGTTTACCAGGTATATATATTATATATATATATATTTATATTATTTATAACTATAATTATATATACATTATATTGTATGTATATATATATACATGTGTTTTTTGTTGGTCAATCACTTGCTTCTGTTGCTTAAATACCGTACCGTTTCTGGCTGCAAACAAGTTTTTGTTGGTCGTCGCCGTCCAAACACCAGCCATCCTGTTTGGACGGCCAACATACGGCAACTAAAACCACTGCAGCCAGGGGGCTTCCGAATGCGCTCTACCGCCACAAACCTGCCAGAGATGATGCGTGAAACGGACGCCCGGGCTGATGTTGATTGCCCTACATATGGTGGTGTTAGGCCATCTATGACCATCTAAACAGGGACATATGCGAAGGGAAAATGATGATTTCCCATGATAAAAACCAGATATTTGAGGCCAAAAAAAATAGAGCAACTTATTGTTGTTGTGTCAAGAATGTGATTATCCATGGTTACTTACCATAGATAAGAGAAAACCATAGGTTTACCATACATGAACCATAGATACACCATCTGATCATGATCTTATTGTTGTTGTTGTTGTTGATGATGATGATGATGACGACGACAATATACAGCAACATAGAGCAGCCTAAAAGTCTCCAGCAGCTCTTCCGTGCATAAGGTCTCCAGGGTTCCACGTGGCACCACTAGCCTCAGCAGCAACCCAGCAACCATGCGCGGGTTGCGACCGACCTTGGGGTGTTGGATGAATAGCCATGAGCTTATGATACAACCAATCTGTACTTTTTTTGAAATGGGGGTCGCAAGCAAATTATGGAAATAGTATGAAATCACCGAAGTGGACATGTGCCAACAAAAATGAACATGTGCCAACGTGGCACTGTTCATTGTGTATGCCCTCATCACGCAGGTCAAACACTTCTTTCGAGGGTCAACTCAGCTGGCTCAAAGGTCCCAACAGGATCGACTGGGGGTACACCAAACCCCAGTCTATGGACTGGGTGAAACATTGTATCAAAAAAAAAATGAAAAAAATAACAATAAGACCGGGGTTCTACTGAAGAATCATGGCTGTTTTCTTTAGGTTGGTCGAGGCAAAGGCCCTGTATAGAAACCAGGAAAGCTGCAGCATGTTCTGATGAAAATGAGTCTTTTCATGTCTTTTCTTAACCGGGTTCTTTCCTGTTGGACCGGTTTGTTTCCTTAAAAGTCACATGATTCATTCATGTATTTGTTCTTTTTCATGATCTTGAAGATCCTTGGATGTATATATATATAAACGTGCAGTCTTTCCTCAACAATAAAAAACAACATCCAAAGTGAAGTACGTACTGTACCCAACTGATTGTTTTGTCCGCCTGCCCTTGGCTACCGAGTGACAACCACCCAGCTGTTGCACCATAGACATCCACCTGATGGAAAGCTTGTCGTACATAGGATACCCAAAATTACCGCAAAATTGCCATTTGAATCAGGAAATTAATGATGTGTCATGGGATTTTGGGGTTGTATAATGTTACAATGTTGTGTGTACAATATTGAGACAGCCCCATGGGTACTGGCCACAACTATCACTCCAGAACAATGATGGGTTTAAGTCTGATCCTCAAATAGACAGACATAGACAGACCAATTTCATGGGCGAATGGGCTTGTAGAATGCGCCTGAAACCAACTGTGTTCAGGAACTACGATGCAAACTGTTGCTTTTGGTTGTACGTCATTCATATACCTGGTACGTATTGGTACGTAACAAAGGTGTATTGTGTACATTTCTCTCTCTTCGACTTAGCCTCCAAACAATAATGGCAATGGACATCCCCCCTTTGTGGATGATCTTCCCAGCTAGAAACCTCCAATGTTTGGAAGATTTCCATAGATTTCCCAGGCCATGATTTTTGTCGCGCTTCACCTTGTGCTTGGAGTCAGGAAAAAGTAGTCCAAGCCTTGGTCGAGACTGAGGCTGGGATTCGACGCCTGAACATGTGATAGCCTGGCCCCAAACGTTTGGATCCAAAGAGTCGGTGTAGATGAAATTCGCAAGTCATCCAAAAAATCCATCTGTGTCCATACCATCAGAAAACACATGCTGTGCACCAACAATAAGTGTCGAGTTTCAGGCCTAACCTTCTCAGGCATACTGTTTGCTGCACCAATTACCTATGGTTTGTTGTCTGTTGGGGAACAAACTTTGGTTTCTAGAGCCCAAAGTCATTCAATTTCCGGCACACCCAACAAGTTACAAAACAGTAAGATCCTACAAAAATAGCTCCAACTTGCTTTTCTATCTATTTGAGGAGATACTGTAGAAGTTTGGTTATGGGTGTGCGAATTCGCAAACCAAGGACACAGACACACACATGCACACACCTCCCTCCACTTTACCACTGAGATTGAGACTCGCCGAAGAACGAACCTGGCAGACTGATTGTGACATCGGACACTTGGATTCACTTGGTCGGAAGGACGTCACAGTCACCATGTTTCTTTTGTTGCATCAAGTTCAGGACCTGCAGAAGGATCATTCTCAAGCATGCGGATGTTTGAATCAATAACTGGTATGTCAATATTAGAATCTCTCAAAAATGACATGACAAATTTTGGATGATTTTGGGTTTCATATTTTAGGCACTTCCCCCCATGTTTCGATGCACCAGGTCGCCTTCATGAAGGATTTTGATCACCGGGCCCTTCTGTTTCGGTTGAGGTAACACCTCTGAGTGGGGAGATGACAGCAGATGCTGCCTGCAGAAATGGGGGTACCCTCCGGTGTCATCAAACATGGCAAGCTGGGAAATCCCTGAACTAAATGGAGGATTTTAAAGTTAATGGGAAAATCATCGAACTTAATGGTGGATGTTCCATTGCCATGTTTGATTACCAGAGGGTACAGTATCATTAATAAATATGCAGAAATTCACTCACCATGGTGAATTAATAAAACAAACAGAAACTGGTGAGGTCTATTGTAAGGATGCGGAAACAATATATCAAACAAAAATCACCAAATATGAGCAGATCACCAACCCACGAGTCTTAGCAAATTGATGACCTTGGATGACTTTGGGTCTTCCCAAATCCAAACCGGTACATAGCAACTACCATAGACATGCCATAGATGAACACTGGGGGACTCATCTATGGTCATGCTTCTTGATTGGTTTATAAGAGTTTTATAAACCCTTCACAACTGGGATGGGATCGCTAACCCCCAGTGAATTCAGTAAACTTACCTCTTTCTGTGCACCCTTCATTCTGGTCAAAAATTATAACCTCCAGTACACTCACGATATACAGAATCCACCAGTAGATCATTTTCCATAGCTCTTTGTATGTTTACTGCAAGGTACTATAAGTCCTAGCTATAGTTCACAAACCTGAAATGCTGGCCATGTTTGGATTATTTTGGATTCCTCCGAGAAATGCCACAAAATACACCAAAAGAACCAGCCTTGGTCTGCCACAACGCTTGACCCACCCCACGGAGCCCACGTTTTTCGGCCCCGGAACCACTTCCACTTCCCCCACAGCCACGAAGTACAGCTCCGTCCCAACATCTCCGGCACAAATGATCCTGTCCTGGACATGATCCAGTCATTGGGGACTTGGTATTTTCAATCCACTGAACAGTTATGGTGATTTGGTAGGGATTTATGGTCAGTAATGGAGACTTCATGTGATTTTACGGTGATGAATAATAGGATTTTAAGCAACAAACATGGGGATATATGGAGATATTGTAATGGGAATTAACCGACATGGCCATTTGTTACCGTTTGCTATGGAAGCCATGGCCCATTTACAGAGTTCGTTGATTTGCCATTGGGGGATTGAAACCCACCATCCAGTGATTGGAATATAACTATGATAGCAACAAATCTTATGATCTAACAGAATACCCTCTGGTAAACTAACATAGCTATTGAAAATGGTAATTTATAGTGGATTTTCCAATAAAAAATGGTGATTTTCCATAGTTATGTTAGTTCACCAGAGGGTATCACATTTACCCTTTGGCAACCAAACATGGCTGGTTCAACAAGATTCCCATGGGCATTTGCATGGGAACATCATCTATAAACGGAAGATTTCCAGCAAGCCATGTTTGCCGGAGGGTATGTTGGATCATCATGATCATCCCAAATGGGGAAATCACCAAGCCAATCGACCTGCAAGAAGCGTAATATACTGGAACATCACTGGATTGGTTAAAGGGAAAATCTACAGGAAACCATGGTTTTCCCCAACAAATATAGAGGTTTCCTGTGAATTTTCCCTTAAACCAATCCAGTGAGAACAGGAGTTTCTCTTCCATGTGGTTATGAATGGCTGAAGCATATTCAACGGTGACCTAACCCCACATGTAAGCAGTACGGTAATCCACAAACCACTAAACTTCTGGCCAATTCAGGTCAGTCACCTTCATAAAGATATCTATCAACTGGGTCAGAATCTCAGTGATAAGGGGGTCACAACTGGACTCGTCATTCGAACATTCCTATCCCATCCCATTCTGGAGTACCGAATTTCAACCAAAGCCCAGGAGGGTTGAAGCATACGGCAATATCCCAATGCGTATTTTTTGGCAGTGCCTATGTAATGTCAGGAACATCTATACCAGCAGCAAATCTAGACGATAAACAGGACGCCTGTGCTGCAAAAATCTCGATCTCCACAAATTCACCTTAGATGCTCCCGACACGACACGGTGGTGGAAGAAGGGTGAAGCTAAAGCAGTCCATGTTTTTTCGGATGTGGGTTTGGGTCACTTGTTGGCTGCCAAAGAGAAATGACGCTTCAGATCAACATCAGTGGTTCCCGACGCCTCAGTTACAGCATGATACAGCATTCAGGGGCTAAGTCCCACAGATTTTTCTAAAGCGATAAATCATCCCACGGTGCTTTAAAGTTCCTTACAATGGCTAGTCGAAGATACTGTATCCTGAGTTTTTCAGCTGAGTAGTATATTCTGTACGATAAACATCCATGAACCTTTAAACTGTCCAGATACCCTCAACATCTTCAATTTCGCAGTTCAATGCTGGTAGTCTGACCCCACCCAAAATGCTGGTAGCCAGATCTTTCAGTGGCTGGTGGTTTCAACATCAAACAAAATACCCTCTGGGGGTTAAACGTAGCGACATAGAACATGACCATAGAAATAGTGGAATTTTCCCATTAAAAATTGTGATTTCCCATAGTTATGTTAGTTTACCAGAGGGTATGCAATAATATGCGATGTCAAGAGGAATCATCATCCCAATTCTATTCTTCTTGTTTTCTTTTACATACAGTAATCTATGTGAAACCCCCGGGGGATGATGTGCTCAAGATTCTTGAAGAACCAGAATAGACCCAAGTTCAGTCGCTGCGGTATGTTTTGGATCAATGTCTTTTGGTTGATGGCCTGGGGGCCACAAGTAGGGCACACCCTTGTGAACCCTTTTTTGGAAGAGCATCTGCGTATGGGTCAAAACCCTGGAATGGCCTGCTTTTGCATCAAAATAGCTGTCAGCTTTGCGGATGTTCATTCCCACAATATGGTTCGGCATGTGCATTGACCCTACGATGGTTGTTTTATTTTGCATTACTCTGATGCTTCATTGGCTTTAGCATACCCCTGTTTGATTGATGGTGATACCTCAGTTTTTGGACATACCCATCGTTTGGGGGTTTTGATCCATCCCAATCTTTCCTCCACCGAGCCCAACAAAAAATAATGCTGCCACGGACACACAACTGCCTCAGTGATTCTCACGAGGTCAAAATGCTATGAAACAAATGCCCGCTCGGAATGAGGTTCTTCAAAAAAAAAAACATGTATATAGCTTTGGAGATTTCAGAACACTGCTGCTTGGGGTAATGATATTTCATGATTTATTGTCTTGGTCACCCCAATATTTCATGTTTCTTACCGATTATGATTCATTCTCAGGGTCCAAGAAAAAAGTATGGATGCCAATTTGAAGTCAATCCAAGCAACTTGAAAATTGACGTCAAAATCTTGGTACAGCAGACTGTACATCTAATTGATGTTGATTTCCTCCTCTTTTAACGGCAAACAGCCCAATTGGAAGTGGTGGCTGACCTTCCAAAATTCCTGGTCTTTGATAGTTAAATCCGAAAAATCCGATTTCATCCGCATGTCCACTTAGCTTCAGTCGTTTTCAAGTTTTGGAGAGTTCCCTCCCATGTTCTCTCGCCCCATTTTCCGTGACTCAACCATCAACCATTGGGCTGCCGCGAAGCCCAAGCCATTGCGAGCCAAGACGCTGGAGGAAGTGTTTATCCACCATCTCCAAGAAGGGCACCTAAGGTGTTTCGACGTCACGGTTGCATAATGTTACATATGCTGTTACCATGTGGTTATTTAACATAGCCATGGAAAATGGCTAATTTTGGATGAGTTTCCCATTAAAACCTCCATTTACAGGGTATTTTCCATGGCTATGTTAAATAACCAGAGGGTACCATGTTAATTAGGGGTTTCCAGACATGGGGGATCCCCCAAAACCATAGGGACATAGGGACACAAAAAGGGATATTTAATAGGAATATCATGGGAAACCAGAGGTTTTGTCTTGTAATGATTTGGAGGTTTCCAGAAATGGGGGATCCCCGATAGCTGGATGGTTTATAGTGGAAAATCCGGATTGAACATAGATGATGGGGTATCCTCATGGATTGGAAACCTCCTTAAATGATATGATACTTTGAGTTAGATGACGGTTCAATGTTGATGACCTCATTTCGTTTGCTGGATTATCTGGAACTTCGAAGGGCTGTTTGATAATGTATTCAACCCGTAAAGATGTCAGTTCAACCAGGAAACATCAAAACAAAATAAGGGGATGATGCAAACAAGCAGCTTCTCACCTATCAGCTATGTGGGGAGCACCATACCAATGTCCGATACCCCCAATTGGATAGATTCATAGCACCAATCAAATGTTTAAAATCCATGGACACAGGAGAAGAACCGCTGTGACGCCTTCGGGGCTTCCGGAGATTCCCGGAACCGGATTGCCCTGCCTGCTTCAAGATATCGCCATAGAAGCAATATGCGAGTTCTCTCCTTCAGCGGATCTGAAAAAAGTCACTACCAGGAGCAAGTTGGGCATCACGTGCAAACTTAATGGAATAACCCCTGGGGTCAAGGTGGGAATTCATGGGAATAGATCTGCTGGCAGTAAGTTTTGATCTCGAACTGTTGTACATAACGAAAAACATACCAAACAAATCAACCAGTTTGTGCTAGGTTTCCAAGCTATGTTGCTGCATTTGTACTGCACAACATGTCTCAACCTAAAGTGCCCCAGACAGTATAATCCTATATCCTTCGCGTAGGGTCTAGCTCTGGGACCCCCAAAAAGTCCTATGCTTCGAAAACCCACAGATCTCTGGGTCAAAAGACAGAACAGAAGAATCAAACGACCCTTTCGCCAGCTATCTTGGATATCTCACAGCATATGTTTTTTGGATGTGACATATATACGCTCCAAAAACATGTTAAACACATCTAGTAATCCCGAAAAAGATACGCATATTGTATCACTATCTAAAGTAGATAGAAATGGATAGGATATGATGGGATTTTACCAATTTCTACCATCTGGTAAATTAACATAGACCCTGGCATTCATCGGGATTGGAAGATTAGTTTCCTCTAAAAATGGCTATTCTCAGGGTCTATGTTAATATACCAGAGGGTATCATGTTTGGTTTTTTTTTGTGTCACATCCATTCACCGAGCCCGCGAAAAGCACCTGAGGTCTAAGGAGAGCGTGGCATCGGCCAAGATGGCTTTGGAGGTGTCGGAACCGCAGCTCCAAACCTGGTATCACTGGGATGATATCCTGGTTGGGGTGTGCATCCCACTGAGTAAAATGCCACTTATATAATCATGGAAATATGAAGTATGTATGGGTTATATCATTTTATATCCAGATCAAATCACACAGCAACCAGACCCAATTCACAATACTAAGACCATATTTAGGATATTCCCTTGCATAGGTCCTTACACTAGACAAAGAACTGTGCCTTTAAGTTGATAACAACTTGAAAGACCAGGCATATACTAATGCGTCTAATGATCAATATCCCTATTGTGTATATTGGTGCATGCTGTCTAAACTTGTTTTAACCACCATTTTTGATGGCGTCACTTCGAAGCCTAGAGACATAGTAGTAGTGCCGTTTGATGCGGCTGTAGAGGTCCTTGGGGATGTGATGCTGATTGGCCGCCGCTTGCAGATTCGCCACGCGCGTGTGGAAGAGCCGCGTGTGCGAATTGCCGCGGTCCATGGCGTGGGCCAAGTTGCTGAAGAGCATACCTCAGGCTGTGGGGGGCTGTGGATTTCCCCACCAAAGATTGTAGAAAATCACCATGAGGAATGGTGGTTGAATCATCACAAGTGGGGATTTCTATGGGACTTCTAGACAGGAAGCACCCCCGGCCAAAGGTCGAGACCTATAGCATCCTAGTTTCACACTTTTCGGCACCGACCTTTGGTAGCTACTGCAGAAATATTCGGAAAATCATGGAGATGTTGTGAAAAAGGAAGGTCCAAAATTATTGTTGCAATGTTTCAATTTGGGTATTTATACGCGTTACAGTACTGGTAAGCATAATCTATAGGGTCTTTTGAGCAGCGAAAACCAATGATCTAATGCCAGGAACTAGTTTTATAATTTGTTCAAATTTGATGCATTCTTCAACTCTTCGGTTGTCCAAAGGAAACTAAAGAAGACTAAACCATCCAGAATCGAACAAATATCGCAAGATATCCTAAGATTTCACCGTTTCCCTGATTGAGGTGTTTATCGTTAATATGGTCTGAATTCACGGCAGTCTTTGACGTGTTCTTTGAGAAGGAATGCATCAAAAACACAAAGATAGCCTAGCAAAGTACAACAAAATCAGAAAACAGGTTCGAAAATCTTCCGGATCACCCAGGGAGAAGTTTTTGATGTCGTTGATTTTTCTTAGTGTTTCTTGGTTGTGCTTAGATTCTCTTGGAGCTTCTCAGATGTTTTGTGGGTTTTCTTCACTAAAAAAGTGATACTAGACAATCTCCTCCACTTTTGCAGTTCTTTTCCAGGAAATCTCAAAATCCTGAAGTTGACTGAAGCAAATCAGAAGCTTCAAAAACAGCAGTCCTGGGTTGACTATGTTTTCCCGCACAAGAAAATCAAGATAGTTACAGTTCAACAAAAAAACGAACTGTTTTCCCTGCTGCAGAGACTCTCAAAATGTAGAGATTATTGGGTTTCCAAGATTGATCAGCAATAATTGAACAAAAATAGAAGAACGGCGTTTGAATCAGCAAAAAAGTGTTAAATCAAGGAAATTCACAAAAACACACCATAAAACTGTAGTGGTTTTTTCGGACCCAGTTCTCACACACCAAACATTCACAGCCCTAGCGGCCCAGCAAGACGAAGCCCATCAAACAGCTCAAGGCTGCAATGAGATCCGTCAGGGCTCCATACCTCGAAATATGCGACGAAGGAGCTTCTGAAACAATCGGTACCGGGTCGAAGGTGGTTTGATGATGTGAGTGGTATTATAGAACACATGTCAATACAGTATACATATGGATAATGTTACAATGACATATGCATACTTACATTATTATATACTCAATGTCAATATAGTTATATTGTAATATATGGTCTATGAACATATGGTAAATCATCGTACTTGATATATGACTGCTGAAATACTTGTTGTGCCAGTAATAGAACACGACCTGGGACCCATGGATCTTTATGGAAATTTCATGGCTTTTTTTCTTGGAGATTTGAGAGGCTGTAAGGGAGGACGACCTACAAAGAATGACCTAGGTGTATACTCTAGTGTAAACTAATATAAACTGGAAAGAAACACCGTTGATAGATATGCAAACGTTTACCCTTGGGTATATAAGGAGGATTGAGGTGTATTTGGTGTAGAATGGATACTCTTTCTCTATCATTTCACATTGGGTCGGGCCAAGCACAATGTCATAGGCTCCAACAATAAAGCTTCCGAAAACAAAGTGGAAGATCAATGAACATGATGCTCTTTCAACAACTATGACAAACAGACTGGTGGTGTGAACACAATTAGAGATCTAAGTTTAAAGTTTCCCTCCTGCAACGGATTACTTTTTTGTTGGACTTGAGGTATCCAATCTTGGAAAACACTCCACTACAATGGTCAAGGATTTATCCACGATGAAAAAAAAGCCCTTTGATTCCAAGCCCTTTCAGGGTTCTGCATCCGTGAATGCATCTTGATCAGTCTGGATGATAGCCCGGGCCTGCCTGAAAGTCAGTAACATACATATGCCTTCAGTCATGTACGTATCCAAACAGTTGGTGAATTAATCTTGCAAAAATACAGAGGAACATTAATCTGTCGAGGGTCTTTATTTCCATCTTTCAAATCAAGTCACTGGGCTGGCCACTCAAAGTTCACTGAAGCCTGACAGGGCTCGGGGACGGTCCCTGCGGGTGGATCCCAAACTGGCTTCAATAGCCATGGTATCATGGTAATAATCGGCTTATGTGTACACGCAGGATAGAACAATCAACAAAATTGGGTAAAATGGGAAACATAGAACATCGGATAAAATCGCATGACATGAGAATAAGCATGAGATAAGTGAGGGAAGCCACAAAAATGTGAGCAAAACATAGAACAACATGATAAACTCATAAACAACCATAGCCATAGCTACTATCCACGTGCATTTGGGATAACTTCATGAAGCCGTCGCGATCGCCGTTGCGCCTCGTTTTCCATGCTGGGATCCAGAATAAATCGCATCCATCCATCAGATCCTCCAAGCGTGGCCAAGCCCACTGAGAGACCCTGCAGATAAGCCTCGGGAGCCAGGAGAACCCCGGATCAGCAGGTTGGTGGGTGAAGGTTTGATGGCTGGTTTCCTAAGTCATCGGGGATCCCCAAACTATTCGTTTGAATACTAAAATGGTTCATATAATTTTGGATGATTTGGAGGTACCACCATTTTTAGGAAACCTCCATATGTACAGTACCTCTTGTGGTGCAAAGGAGTTGATGTTCAAAGGTTGAAGTGGAAAAAAACGATGGAAACAAGTACGAGGCAAGTCTGGCCCTCCAAATTGGCCTGGTGAAAACCCCCAAAAAAATGTTGGTGCGTTCTGAAAAACCGACCATCCAGTTCCAACAGATTTCGCCATGGCCCAACTGGCACTGACATGGTGCTGTTAGCATGTCGGGGCATAGCTTTTGCGAGTCCAACTCGATCGTGCAGTCGATCAAGAGCATGACCTGGGCACGGTGACAGCTGACCAAATAGATGATACATCATGGATACCGTGGATGGAATCATGCACCACCTTGGATGGTTGAAACCCTATGAATAGTGGGATAAATCACCTATCAACTGGTGCAGGATTTCTTTCATCCACAGTATGTTCACCAGAAAATAACTGGATATCAGCAACAACGGGTGGGTGCTTGGAAAATCAAGCTCTTTGCACCCTTGAACTTGAAGCTCACAAGCAGCTAGAAAGCCAAAAGTAGAACAATTTGAGACAGTGCCCTTCCAAGACTCATGAACAACCCCACTGATTTTGCAATGGGTGGGTACCTTGCAATATGCAAAACTAGCAGGAGTGCCCTTCCAAACTCATGAAGTCGAAATCAATCCCGGTATTCGCACATCCTGAGTTATATGGCTAATATGATCCTCAATATTCCTCCTAGTCAGAGACCTTGATGGTAAGGTCGTTGAGAGGCCATACTATTCTGAAAAGAATATCTATTGGTGTTAAGCCATCCAAAAAATATGAAGTGAAAATCAAGCAAATATATGATGTAATTACTATGCACAATACCCACCAAATATCCATAGTAGCAACAAATGTTAATATTTTGGGACAATCAGTAACAAGACATTAAAAACCCACCATCCACCAACCAAATATCCATTGAGCCAACTGAAAGAACTGGCCGCCATGTTCACCGTCCCAGCGACCCAAACGCAGGAGAGATAGTGACCCATCAGTAGTATCCCACCTTGGAGCACGGCGGTCATCCGTCTAAGCGGAGCCAGGAAATCATGGGATGAGCATTGGAGAATGAGGCATCGAAATACCCATGGTTTTCTGGTTGGTTCTCATCTCTAGGATCAACGCTCCTAAAAGAAAGGTAAACTCAAATAGTAAGTATATCAGAGTATATCAATCTATTGGGTGGGAAATTCGTAGTAGCTCCTTGGCATCACATTTAACAGGGAATCTGGTACTATGGATACCTACAGCTCCAAATCGCTCCCTCCTAACTAACCACTGCATTTTTTTTGAGTGCGTGACTCACAATGGCTTCACCCATGTCAAGATCATGGCGAAACACAAGCTCAACTTGCCCGAAACACTAGCGACCAACCTTAGATCCCTTGCAAGAGCTAGCTATGCCCAGCTGCTCTATAAACATTCTCATGAAAATCGTTAGAATATAATAGGAAGCCCCAAAACAGTCCGAAAAGTCATGGATCCCATCCCCCTCCCCCCTCCTCCACCTATTTGAAGACCGTTTTACCAAAGTCCATCTCTTCTGGGGCAATGCTGGCAATGGCTACTCCGTCTCGTCGCCGGGCGACAAATGTTGGCAGCTGTGCCGAAGTAGTGAGCCTCTTCACCTGCAGCCTCAGGTGGTCGCCACATCTCGTTGAAGGTAAACATATTGTGAAACCACTAAGCAGTATAAAGGTCACCATATGGGGGTTTCCTAAAATGGGGGTACCCAAATAGCTGGATGGTTTATAATGGAAAATCCCAATCTAAAATAGATGATTTAGGGGTACCCCTATTTTAGGAAACCTCCATATATAGATGTATCACTGTATAGATATATGTTGTATCACAATCATATATGAAGTTCACTATATAGTTTAAATTGATGTATCACTATATATAGATATATCCACCAGATATCCTCGGTGAAACTTGATGGTAAACTCATCTGCGTTGAATGGGCCCCTTCGTTAACAATATAGGATTTCAACATCAACAACGGGGGACAACATGGGCCAACAGTCCCAGCTTCAGTCAGTGATGGGGAGCTTCAAACACAATCAAAACGAATCGAGTGACTGAAGTGGAATGCCGCATCTGGGTATAAGTTTAACCCCTGACCTATGGCTTTCACCCTAAAAGTATTCATCTCAAGTAAGTATTCCCTTTAAAAAAACATAGATCCTGCCATCATTGCTGTCGATTCTACCCTCCTGTAGTCAGGGGATACTCATTTCAAACAGATGCACTGATGCACCTCATTAGTGCAACATGTATTTCCCTCAATGGTAGAAGGTTTTATGAATTCGGGGGGGATTTTTCGCTGGCAAAAAAAAAAACTCATTGAGCTATTTGACCACTAAGGGCGTTGGCTTACTAATCCGGGCTTGCCACTATCAATGGAGGCTTTAATGGGATTCCTCGAACAAAATCAGGAATTTTCTAGCAAGCCATGTTTGATTGCTAAAGGGTAACTTGGATTGGCTGAACAATCAAAAAAGAAAGCAAACATATTCCCTTAATCTCCACATTTCTAGCGGATTTTGGGAAACTAAGTCAAATGATCCACAAACAGCAAATCCAGGGTAATAAACTGGTGAGTTTGGCAAAATTCTGGGTTATTCCCCAGTATTCCCATTATTCCCATTGGAATCACCACTGTTGATAGTTGAATCTTGCTATGTTTCCATTACCCATCATTTCATGATTCCCTATATCCTTGGCTCAAATAGCTATGGAACGTCCACCATTCTTAGATCATGTCCGAAACCCATGGACTTCCAAAGCTTTTTGTATGTTGATTGGAGGGTATTCACCATGGAATCCTCAATAGCCCCAGGTCTCACGCGCCAAGCTACTCGCAGCAAGCGCGTGACACGGAAGACCTGCCCCCGCGAATCGATGCGTTGTAGCAACAAATAAAGGCCATTCAAGGGATCCAATGTTGGTAAACATGAATGGTAAATGTCAAGATATGATTCTTTAAAATGATTGCATTTTTTGTTGCGAATGTCTGAATGTAGGTGATGTTCCCAAATGTTCATATCTTTTGAATTACATCTGTGAGATCCGATAATCTGTTCACTCCCTTCAAACATTGTCCAAATATCCACACTAGCTCCTCCAATATCTGTGACCATCAGGTTCATTCCAAATATTTTAGATGGATACCCTCTGGTAAGTAACATAATGGTGGAAAATTACGCTTTTTTGGAGCGGTAAATCATCTATACATGGCCCATGTTCAATAGCAAACTGTTAGTTTACTGGAGTGTAGTAGGACATCTGGCTGGTGTTTCTAACATCTTTAAACCCCGAGGTCAGAGTTGAGAAAGCTAGGTGGTTTCATTGCTTTCTTTATGCTGACTTTGTGCCATGTGACCTACAGAGTTTCGATATTCCCAGAAGCGCCTTCGAACCCCATCAAGACTCAAAAGCAGGAGCTGGTGCTTCTAACCCCTCTGAAAAAAAACGAATCCTTGGGAATCATCATCCCACATATTCCAAACATGCTTGAACATTCACAAATCAATTCACCAATCAGATTTTGTAAAGATATGACAAGGGCCAGGCAATGTGGTGACTCCAAGTATTCTCCCGGTCAGCCTTGGGCAACTTCAGAATCTTCGCGATCTTTCGTGTCTTCCCTGGTCCCTGGCTGCCATGACTTTTCACTGAGTTCTACCAGACCCCGTAGCTGTACCTCTGCGGCCCTCGTTTTGTATCCCTTTGAATATGTACCTTGACTCTCCACCCAACTAGAAAAATGGAGAATTATGATTTGCGACGTTTACCCATTTTCATTGGCACGTGGAGGGTAGAAGTAAGAGTACCCAACATGAAATAGATTGTGTTTACCCACAACCAGAGGGGCGAAAATGGCTTGGAGTTGGTCTTGAATGTTGAAGTTGGTCTTACTACCTGCAACCAGAGCAGGGACTGTTTCTGAATATGTTGCCATCGGGTCACCTGTTGAAACGTTCTGTCTTTAACAAACATACAGGAAGTGAACCTGTGATTTCTGGGGCCATGGAAACAGGGATTCATTTGGATATCCAAGTCTCAAAATGGAGCATCTCTCCGTCACATACAGGGAATCAATGCCAGAACCATCTCAATAACATGCAGGGAATCAAGGGAATTTACAGCAGTTGGTCGTCCAAACATCCCATGCTGCCCATGCTCCTGCAACACCAGGTCCCAAGGAAAGTTGATGAGAAAATCAGGCACCAACCACGTCCGCGCCTGGCTGAATGATGAATGGATCAATTTTGAGGCTGTGGGAACCCCAACATTCACCAATTCTTAGCACGATCATCCTATTTTTATGCGGTGCCTTATCGTGAACTCAGTGCCCTGTCTCAAAATTTCATCTCCTGCACCTACTTTGGCTCAAGCTTTCCAATGAAGAGTCAGAGTTCCTTCAGTGTCTATCTTTGAAAATTGCTGTGGGTCAAACAGTAAGACCCAGGCAACCACAGATTTAGGAACATTCTGGAATAAAACCATCATTCTTTGTGAATTCCAATGATTTGACGAATCTGTGGATGCAATGCTTCCCATCTTCCCCCCTCAAAAAAAAACTTGGACTGCACCGGGGTGCTAAAGTTTTGAAATCAAGATGTGAGAGTTGATCACTCATCCTGTAGAAAAATATGGTGGTTTTGGTGGGTTTGGTAGGTTTTAAAAGGATAAAGCAAGGCAGTTTCCAGATGAACTATAGTTCAATTTAGATCAACAACCGACAATGGACAGAATTTGACAGATATCACACGGATTTTTGGGGCTTCTGATGGAGCCTTGGATGTGTGACTTCTTGGAGACTTGGGACAATCAGGATTTTTGACATGCTTCGTTGTCTTTACATCAGAAGGACATTTCTGGGACAAGTCGCTCGCAAGTAGATTGGGCGCGGAAATCAGTGCAGAGCTAGGATAATCACTGGACGCCAGTAAATTGCAGGTAGTATCGACCATTTTACACAATAGTGAACAAAAACATATGGTCGACCATAGTGGGGCTTGCCCCAATTCACATAGAACATCTCCGCGATGTTTCGCTACGCCGCTACGCTATTTACCAACATCTCATCAAACGCACATCTTATACCAAATGTGTAATATATATACATATTATGTACATATTATATATATATATACATAATATATATATATATGTTTATTTATTTATCCATATTTAGAAGAAATGGGAATGGCCGGGTTCCAGCAATTTGAATCTGAGTAGCATAGTTCACTGCGAGCGTCTTCCTTTTCGTTTCCAACCTGGCGGAGCCCAAAGAGTGGGGGATAGGCTCGGGTGCATTGTGAGCTGACAATGCCACAAAATAATGAGAATGAGGGAAGATGGAAGCTTCTATTTGACCCCCTTTCTGAAAACAATAGGTACTTACAAACATCAAACAAAAACAACACAGGAGGCTGAGTTCACATATTTGCTGCTCCATGCTTTTTCTTCAACATGCCATGCTGGATCGTTTATCTAGCAGCTAGCATGAAAAAAACACACATCTTGGGCGCAGCTTAAAACCAATGTCCACACTGGGGACTATTTCGAATGGTTTCCATGATGTTTTGCGGCCCAATATGTCAATACATGAAAAGGCAACCATGTCAATGTGTCCTACAAGTAAAGGGCAACAAGAATGGCTTGGGGACAAACATGTTGGACCGTGACCAGGACATGTCCTGCATGGCTTTGGATGATTTGGCGCCTCCCAACTGCCTTCCAAGAAAAAGGACTTGACCCCCGAGGACTCTAGGATGCACATGCAAAGATTGCAAAGTTCGAATGCAGTTTCTGGGAGTGTCAAATGGTTCGACCTCGATCATCTGTCCAAACCCAATGAAGTTTGTGTAAATGGGATAGCACTTCCAACCTTGATCATTGTGCATCCTTTGTCATGGCATTGTTGCGTTGCATCATCCATGAAAATCTTGACAGACAGAGAAGAGGGCTTTTCCAGTCTTGCTGGCTCATCAATATCTATGGGTATGCTACCAATGATTTACTTGTGATAAGTGATAATTAACCAATATCTTTATGCAATACGCATATTCACCATGATTCAATTCACCAATGTGAGTTCCAAACCTATATTATTCTACCAACATGATACCATATTTGCTGGGGATTAATAGAACCAAGCTTTATTTTGGTGTTCACCAGCAAATTCCACGGCTTTTGACCCACACCCCATCCCCGGGGGGCCCTGCCTTCCGTGCGAGGTGGTGGCTACATTGAAGGTGATGATCATATCCTGCAGCATGGGATAGACATGTCCTAGCCATTGCAACCATGTTGCATTTATGGGCCGAAATCAAAGGGCAGGGAACAAGCAGGATGTTGGCCTTTCAAATCTATGTCATTTTTAGTGTTGAACCGTTGAAGTATCAAATCTTGAGGTGCGTCATTTTCACCTGTGCCATGCTTAAATGAACCCACTTCAGTAGTAGGGATATAGTCTTTCGTGGTCTCTGCTGCTATCCTGCAGTTTCCCGAACTAGTATTGCTGTCCATGAATGAGGTCCCCAGTGCAGTCCCATGTGAACATTTTCCTTGTTCATATGTTGGCGATGGCAACAGTCGGTAGTTTGTATTCAAACCTGTCTACAAAGTACCCTTCGGTGCCATCAAACATGGCTCGCTAGGAAATCCGCTGTAAATGGAGTTCTTAATGAAGGAAGCATTGAACTCAATGGGGTATTTTCCAGCAAGCCATGTTTGATTAGCGGGCCAAAGTGCCATGGCTTCTAACCCCACAGAAGCCACTCCTGGTGTCACTGTACCCTGCAATGAAAAAAACTGCGACCAAGCAGCCAAGATGAAGAGGATGTCAATTAAGCGAGACAACTGAGTTGCCAAAGGGTGGCCCAATGTCAAAGTGGTCATGGGTGAGGCTACTATATCTGGATCATATATGATCACATATGAAATAACCACCAATATCTATACAAACATATTATCACAATATCTATAGTTACTAGTTGCTCTGATGAGGGACACCGTTTTGTCGACGTCTTTAGATTGTCCAACTTAATCACTGCATAAATATTGTGTGCAAATACGACGAAAACTACGGTGATTCGTTGGGACGCACCAACCTGGTTGTGGCAGGGTGAACGCTTTAACATTGCCACGATCTGGAGGTCTTTAGCAAGTTCAAGAATATCCCCACAGTTTGGTAAGGGGCAACAACCACTTGGATTTTCTAACCCAATCTTGTCATTCTAACACCTTCCAACAATCATAAAGCCATATTGTTCATGCTTAAAACAGGACTGGCTGGGAGTCACATCCATGACTGTGAGATGTTCTACCTGTAGTGGGAAATCTCAGATGGGGATTTGCATTGGACGAAACTGGTGGATACTCCAAAGAACACGAGTTTGAATGTCATTTTGTGAGCCATATCTTCACATATCTACATGTACATAAGTAACATTATGTGACTATAATCTGAGATATTTTAATATAACCATCTACATGCAACTTAATATAACTTTTCTTGTATGTGTGTCCGTATGCACTACATGTATGTTCTTTTGTATGTCACTTCGTCCAAAACTTTACCCCTGGCCATGTCTGCGATGAGTCACCCAGGTCAATGATGAAATGGTCGGAGAGTAGCTGAAGGCCATTTCCAGCGGTGCTAGAACAACCTGGCGATGATTTCCAACCCAAGGAGTTCCGAAAAGCCTTCCACACGCAGGTTTTCGAAAGGGATCAGGTGATAAAACTCAATCTTTCAGGGTGATACCTGGGTAAAACAATTTTGAGGCTGGTTTAAAAGGTTTTTTGTGCAGTCTCTAGGCAAATTTGCGAATTTTGATGTTGCCTCACAGCCGAGAGAATCATGGCTTTTGCTTGCTGTAGAACACACTAGACACCATTAGGAAACGCAATGCCATTGGATTACACAAGGTACATCCCTCGCGCAAGGATTAAGAGACGGCAAACCCAAATCAAACAAACACGGCACATAGCAGAAGGAGTATATAATGGGGGGGTCAACATATGTTGATATACTATATTACATAATAATGGAGTATATAACCAACAAATATATGTGGGTGTGTCGGAACATGGGATACCCCAATTTCATATCCGGGAAAACTGATGATTGACTCATTTTTGATGGGTCAACCAGTGCCCAGGCGTCAAAAATGCCAAGGCACTGCAAGCAAGACCTGAGTCAGGGAGCCAGGCCGGCGCAAGCTGCTTTTCTGTTACCCTCTGGAAAAACGTGCACATTGATGTGGAAAAAACACCATGAACGTAGATCATATTCGGAATGGGGGGAAAACCCTGGCTTTTCCACATCTAAGTTGACCCTTGTAGAAACAAGGGATGGGATTGATAGGGTTGGTTCAGTGGAGATGTAACTCATTCGATGATCTCAAGTAGGGTCTGAAACTTTCACCCGCAGCCAAACGTTTACTGAGTAATAAATTGACGCACAGAAAAACAAGAGATTGACTGAGATCACAGGAAAGCCACCATATTTATTTTCTGGATGTCTATGCCTGAACTTATCCATATCAATCCTCTAAGTAACATATGAACCGATCAAAATCCCTATCCCATCTCATGAAATACTAGTTGCTTGATGTTGCTTGATAGGTTTTCCCATTCAGATGGGTTAGTTCATAGTCCCCAATCAATTTGTATAAATCCCAAGAAAGTCACCAATCAACCAGGGTACTTTTATCTGGCTCATATCCCATTTATTACCTATCATTATCCCACTTTTATCCCATTTATATCCTACTATGTCCCATAATAGTATTGGGTTTATTGGGTTTGCCACATTATCCATATCAATCCTGTAACATTTGGAGGTTTCCTAAAATAGGAGTACCCCCAAATTCTCTATGTGTCATTCGATTTTCCATGGGATAAACATGGATAAACCAGCTATTGGGGTACCCCCATGACTATGGAAAACCCCCTGTCTTCTCGCTTTGGATCCCCAGTTGCGGGCCAACCCAGCACTGAAAATCTGTCAAGTCACCACAACCACCATTGTGGCTCGCCAGAAGTTCAGCTCTCGAGAGCCCGGGAGTAACAGGAAACGCATCCTCAGTGCCCCTTAAAAGATCGAGGATGAGTGATTTAAGCATCAAAAATGGTGGTATAACGGATCAGAATAAAAGGAAATATAATTGGGATTTCTAATGGGTATAAATCTGTAGTATAATACATGGTACTCGAACATGGCTTGCTGGGAAATTCCAAACAAAATGGAGGTTTGAATAGGAGGATCATTCAAATAGAAATGGTGGATTTTCCAGCAAGGGTTTCAGAGGTTTGATTGTGAAATGGGTCTCGATCATGTTTTGGATTTTGAAGGCGTTAAAATTTGACTAAGTGAACGTCGATGCATGAGAATAGGAGCATCTGAGTATGCAAAACAGGAAGGTCTTAGCCGCATTAGAATAAAGAAACAACAACTTATTATAGACGTGGGATTTGACACCAAAAATAACGATGGGATCCCGAACTATGGACGTGTTTTAAATGTTGCTTACATGTGCTATTCAATGGGCCGCAAAGCTTGACCCTCAAGTCAAGTTTGCCCCCTGAATCGTGGGGCATTAACACATATTAAAACATATGAACACCATGTGGGGTTCACCAACCCTGCAACTAATTTCATGCACTCATCCTCACATGATATATTTTATGTGTGGGGAAACCTATGACACCTATGCTTTCGGGCTCCTCCCATTGGTTTGATCCCAAATCAAACTCCTTGGGGACGCTGACCTAGCTGATATCAGGATGACGTTCATTGATTTGTTCCCTGGTTTTCTCATCAAAAAAATGTGTTTGTCCAAATCAAGATACTCAAGTTAGATACCTGGAGAGTATGGGTTTGATGAGTTTGGTGCACTACATCAATCCTTCCCAATGGATCCGCACATCATTTTCCATAGGATCCCTTCATTATCCCATTTCCCTGCAATCTCCAAGTTGAATTGTGAAATCATCAGCAGTTTTCTGAGATGTCGTGACATGTCTTGACCCCTGAGACTAGATATCTGACATCCTTCGCAAAACCACGTCCCATTCGAAGAAACAAATAACATAGTTCCTATATAGTTAGTTATTAATTGCCATTTATATGCTGAATCGCATGATATTGTCAATTACTTTTGAAAACCCATATCATACCACCATTCCTGATCATTTCTCCATGATTTTATCCGCATATCATAATCAACAACATTGTGACATGATGCTTGGCAAAAAAAAATGCAAAAATTATATCCCCATTGCAAAATCCCCATTTTATCGCAAATGATCCGAACCCAAAACCACTTGCCAACCAAGTATGTCTTATAATTCCCTTTAAAATCCCTACAGAATCCTTATAGAATCTCTGTAATAATCCATGCCCTGGATGTCCTACACCTATTCTGGATAGGTCTTTGGAGAAAGACTCAAAATGACTCAAATAGAAATCCTGGGACCTGTTTAGGGAAGGGTGCTGCAGCAGGAATTCAAGATGTGCACAGCCTAGAGACATATCAAGTTATGCATTATGTTCACAACTTCTTGAAGCAAAACAATCGAGAATGAACAAATATCTTGATGCACAAGTATGCACAATTTCAGACTTGACCGTGGACAATCCGTGGACAAACCGTTGAACGACATATCTAGGGCGTGAAAAGACCTATCTAGTGCGTGGAAAGGCCTATCTAGCGTTTGGAGAGGGGTAGCAGAATTCTCAGCTAATTTCATGTTTTTCTGCTCCAGCAAAATCTTGGATCCCCGCAAAAAAAAACATGGGCAACAATCTGGGTTCAACCTGGATACTCTTGATGGCACAAGAATTCAAAAACATACAGTTTGAAGGCTTAGGTCAAAAAGGGCAGTCCTGTTCCAAACTTAGGACTTTTAGCTAGGACTTTTAGATACGAGGCCATTGCTCTTTCAGCCATCCCAACCCCCCCGCCAAATGGCCCTGCTCATCACTGAGGTATTTTCTATCATTCCCCCAACATCCCTATAGAATCCCTATAAAATCCCTATAGATGTCCCATGATTTCCCTATCACCAAACAAAAATCCAACTATACCCTCTGGTTATTTAACATAGCCATAGAAAACTACCATTTTTGATAGCTAAATCACCCCATGATTATCATCTATAAATGGGCCATCTATTCCATGGCTATGTTAGTCATAGCCACAGGGTATAAATCACCTACGGTTTCTCATCTCCATCTCAACCCCTAAGAGCCCATCTTCGCCCAGGCGGCTGTTTCCGCTTGTACTGTTGACTCCTCTCCTTCCGCGCCGTGACGACCTCATCGAAGGTCACCTCCGAGTCCTTCTCGGCCGAAAGCCTCGGTGGCGCGGAATGTGAAATCCATGAGGATTTCTCATGGGTTGAAAATCTGATCTATATATATATATATATGTATATTAAACTATATATATATTATATTATATATACATGTATATATATATATACATACATTTGGATCCAAAAAATATCATTTAGATGGTATATATGGATCATATTGGGTTTTTATGGATTATATGTTATATGAAACATATAGGATGTAGATGATTGAGATTCAGTGGATTCTATGGAGTTATATCATGATTTTGAATGACGTAAAGATCCATAGATCATCATAGATTCCTGTGCAAATACAAACCATAGAGAAATACCATGTAATTAGTAGAAATCCATGGGAAATTACGAATGCATTTCAATACTAAAATATACTATATAAAATGGATGAAATGGAATAAATAAGTAGTCACATAGTCTAATGTTGGATGATTTGGGGATACCTCTATTTTAGGACACAACCGATGTGGGTATGGGAAACATGGTTGACAACAACAATGATCAATTTGTGGTGAAAATCCATGCCAGAAACTGAAACCTACGCATCCACCATTCATGCCTGGATCGTCTACAATGAATTGCAGCATGCATTCTTCGTGCTTTCAATTGGACCCGAACCCGTACACCCCTATGTGCCAACAACCCTCCAAGTTCGTCTGATCAAGTCGTGATGTCTTTTCTTTCTGACAAAGTATTAAAAAAAAACACTTATGCTCTTCCGACATATTTACTGTCGTTCTCTTTGTTTAAGAACTGAACCTCCAAACATAAAACGTTGTCTGTCAAGTTCAATGATCTGACTATTTTCCAACCACGCTTGGACCCTTCCAAGCACGCCTACCACATCAGTTCACAAAAGAATCCAATGACGAGTGGCTCTTGTACGATGATCTCACTGTTGCGTTTCATGCCGCTGCACCATCTCTTCCTCGCAGATTATGTTGATCGTTGCCATTGGGTTTAGCTTCAAATGACCCAAAAAAAATTCTGAAGAATACTCCTTTTCATTTTTAGCAAATTACAGTACCAAAAAAGATTCAGAATTTTGCTATTGTACTGGCAAATTATACCAAATCCAAGCAAGAGAGGTCCCACATGCTAACAGGGGCCTCTTGGCCAAAGAAGAGCCAGCGAGCCGCGGCATATTTTTGTTCAGGTGAATTGCGAAAGAAGTTTTGTCAATGTCACGTCAACGTCATGCCAACGTCACACTATAAAATGGAGGTACCAAGTCCTACTGCACAGTTTTTTCTAGGTGCGTTGTTCCCGGGCAGAATATGCAGAATGCAGACCCTTGAGATAGTGATATTAGGTTACAGTAGATACCTTCATATGGAGGTTTCCAATCCATAGGGGTACCCCCAAATCATCCATTTTTGTTTGGGATTTTCCATTATAAACCATCCAGCTATTAGGGTACCCCCATGGCTTAGGAAACCACCATATATGTTGATTATCATCCATAATATATCCATGATCCCATTTTTGGGTACCCCCATTTTAGGAAACCCCTATATTTGGTCAGCCCAAAGTACCATCGATTGGGTGGAGCTGCTAGGCCCGTGGTGGCTTCGTCTGATTCCTACAGCCCTTGGAGGTGCCCCAACCTGCCAAGCCTTCCAGTGCTAGATTTGGCAACCATCTCCATGCAAATCATGTAGAGATATTGTCCATGTGTATATGGTTTTATGTATTTCATGTATATCTAGATTTAATGTAATGCGGGACCGTAGCTTATATACATATCGTGGCTATTGTCAGAATCTCAACATCATCGTCACAATCATCATCATAATATTCATAATACGTACTAATACATAATGATACATAAATAATACATTATCATAAAATGTGATAATACATGATAATACATAGAAAGAGGTAATACCAGTAAGCATCATCATCACTTCAATAAAAATGAAACAATGATCAATAGTTGTCATCATAATGCCAGTATGACCAACTACCATCATATTTCATGGTTGCCATGCTGCATCCACATGAAACGTCATTACAAATTTGGCTGCTTGTATATGGTTAAGGCTCAAAAAGCGGGCATGGATCATTTCGCGGTGATTCGGACGTATGGAACGAGTGCGTTGCGTAGAAGAGTATAAGAAATTTGATCCGGGCCTTCTGAAAAGGTATACTAAAGTGATCTTGTATGGCCTGGTATAGGCACAACTCGTCATTTCTGCGTATGGATCAAGGGTACGGATCGGGCTATGGATCGCCTAGCACCCTTACATTTTGAGCTGTGGCCATATGTATGTATAAAGCTATATCAAACTTGATTAAGCTATATCAAACTTGACATCATCACCGCTAATGGCAAATGTTGTGACGACTGTGTGGCCTGAGAACCGTAATCATAATAGATGCTTAAGATTCACCCTAATAGTTGTTGTTACGGATTAACAATTAAACCATGAGCAGGGCTTCTCGACCCCTAAAATTATCCTCATGTTCCGAGTTGAAATCGCTATGTTTCAAGGTAAAAACTCCACCATTCCTCATGGTTTTTCAGTGGTTTTACATGGTAAAACCACCATTTCTCATGGGCAAAAACAGCCACCAAAACTTTTGGAAATCTCAACCCATGAACCAAGTGTCTGCAGCGCGCTGCTGGAATTTTCTCCAGCCTGACAGACGGAGAACTCAGGGTTTCAACGTGGTTTTCTTACTGGTGCTAAACGTAGGGAATGAGGGAATGGGGTGATTGTGAATAGTTATGGATTGGATCATTCTCCCACTCTCTACCTTTAGCACTGATCAGTTTTCTACCATTAACCATTGTTACAAGACTGTCTAAGATGGGGAATCAACGGGGAAAATGGGGAGAGTCAGGGTGTAGAAAAACATATGATTTCGGATAATTTGTTGACATCAACAGTCGCGTGTTCGATAATCATACCAAGTTGAAAGAAAAGAGTTGTGCTGTCTGAATGTTTTTACTTTCAAACTTTCAAGATAAGTGGTCCCTGGGTCCCTGCAAAAACTGACTGAAATGGTGACAAACATATTTCCTATTTACTCCTCCCATCTACTTCATCGGATGATTCTGCTCAAAAACAATTCATATATCCGAATAGTTGGTCAGATTTTATTTGAACTGTAAAACAAAAAACATGAATGATTGGTACATTGGTTGTCTTGGTTCATGACATTCGTTTCCCCCCTCCAATATAGCAAACTGCGCAAAGCTTTGGCACTTTCAAGAGGGCATGCACCTTTCATCTTTGAGAGATGCACCTTTCAACTTTGAGAGATGCACCTTTCATCATTTTCATGGGATTTTAATGGGATGTTAGCGTGATTTTATGGAAATTCAATGGGATGTCAATTGGATTTATATGATTTCAAGACAAAACCATTTGTCTCTCTGTTGGATTCGATACGACAAGGCCGACAAGGCTCATATTCCCCACGAAATGTGATGACTGAGTCGCATATTGACTTAGACCCTCCAAGTACCCGTAAAATTGGTAGAAATTCCCAAATATTTGGTACTTGTAACCTGGTAATCATGTTACATTATTTTACCTGATTTTTCTAGTACTTTGAGGGTCGAGGTACTTATAAATCAATCAAACCATGTGCATGTTGTATGCTCTAAAATAATGATACCTTCTGGCAACAAACCAGGCACTGGAAATGTGCGGTACAAAACATGTTTGATGACCAAAAGGTACCAACCATTTGCCTGGTGAATAGGAATCATGCAAACTGGCTGCACCAAATTGACACATAAAACCCCGGACACCAGCCACTGACAGACTAACCTGCAATACGTGGGCAAAACCCAATATTGAGTCATGTGGGTAAAACACAATAATAATAAACCATCCCCAAATTTAAGCAATTTTACGTGGTATGTTTTGCATTCGCAGTCATGGCATGTCATGGTTGGTTTATGGCATTGTTTTTACCCACATTAACCATGAATAATCATCCACAAACATCATCATTTGCCGTGCTTGGAGGTCCGTTATAATTTCCCCAATGTCCGGGGGTGGGGTACAAGTACCTTTGGGGATACCCTCCGGAAATTTAAAGATGATCTTCCTGATTCAAAAAATTGACAAAAAAACAGTCCTACTCACACCTGACCATCAACGAATCACTATGAAACAACGCTGCTTCTCTAAGTTCATCCCCTGCACTCGCCCAGGGGCCGCAGCGTCTCGGAGCGCTTCGTCCTCCGGCTATGGAAGTCCCCAGTATGTTAAGAGATGGCGTCGATCATACGATGTATTTTGTATTACAAAGAGGCTATAAATTAGATATGGTATACACATGATATAGATTGATGTAATGCTTAAATGTAATCCATTTTGGTATAATTTTTATGTATATATACATCCTATGTTCACATTGTTACAAAACACTAGATACTGTCTGGTGCAACGCCAAATAATATACACGTTAAATAAATAAATATATATATATATATTTTTTTTATATGTATATATTTATATATGTATATATTTTTGAATTATGCCAGCAATAAATCTATAAAATACATACATTAGATATAAAACATAAAATAGAAATAAGTATATACATACATCTTTTATATCATTTTGAACCCTAGATATCTGAATATACCTAGATCCTGTTTCCATGTGTTCTGCCCGACCCGAATTCTCCGCCTGAGGCAGATTTTCTGCATGAGGCGTTTTTTCCGCCCGAAAGGGTTTTGATATTTTGAACTACTTTTTCCTATGTTACAATCTGATATCATGCCAATAGGTGGAAAACACCAGGGTCATGCTTACTGTCTGCAAACTGGCTGGACCTCGCAATTCTTGCAAAGGATCATGGGAAAAGGATGCTTCCTGTCAATCTCTCTGCTTCTGGAATTTTGGTTTGAACATTGAACATGTCAAGAAATGGTTCGATTAATTTTGATTACTTGTATTTCAAAATGGCTGCAGAGGGAAAGAATCAGTTATGACACGATGTGGGAGGCGCAACAGCATACGGCTATTCAAACAGCGGGACGGCTCAATTCACGCACACCGAAAAGAAGATTCACAAACCCGTTGCAATTTCTCGGGGACAGCCATTGAAGCCAAAAAGAGAAATCGATCTGTTTACAACCAGCTTGTAGTAGACACTAATGTTCTGAATTGGAACTCATCTTGTTTCTGCCTTTTTGTCACCTTCATGAGTTGGCCGAAAATAGTGATAAGGAACAGAAAAACAATGACAAGGGAGTTCGTGACAAAAGTCTTACTTGTTTGGATAAGACCGCATGAACAATGTGTTTGAGTTCCATTTAGCAACTCTACAACAACAACAACAACAACAACAACAACACCAGCTGCTGCTGCTGCTGCTGCTGTTGCTACTACTCTGCTAACAATCAAAATAATAATATGACTACTAGGTACTAGGGACTAGTACTACTACTAGTAAACCATCCCTCTACATTTCGCCCACGACGGATGTCACCCTAAAGTATCCGGGATGACTTTGAAAGTCATCCACGAACACCTCAGGGACATATCGAGCCGTGCGCCAGTAACGAGTCCCCATGGCGAATCCACATACAGCCTTTGGCTGCGCCGCCAAGACAAAGAAGAGAAAAAGGAGACGCTAAAATGTGTTACGCCATGCTTTGCCGCCAGGACAAAGAAGAAAAAAAAGGACACACGCAAATATGTTACGCCATGCTTTGTCGCCAGGACGAAGAGAAAAAGGACACACAAAAAAAGTGTTACGCAAAAAAACCCGGCCCCCGGTGGCGCCTTAGAGGCTGGGTGGGGGTTCCACCCACGCCCAATGCGCAACGGGTGGTGGTGGGGAGAGGCGGCACTCACCCGTTTCGGCAAGTACCAGACCTCCCCGTCCCACCCCATCTGCAGCCACAGCCAGCTGAAGTAGAAGCATGAGCATGACTTCTCCTCAGCTGGCACAACCTGCGCGACGAATGAAACACAACAGTATAGGTAAATAATTCAAAATAAATGCGATAGGGATTCTGTGAAAGGGATGTCGCTTGGGATTCTGTGAAAGCGGTGAAGGTCTATTGCTCAGGTTGAACGATATGACCCTTTCACCGGTCGCTCAAAGAACACTATCGAAGCTCCCGGTGTGACTGTCCAACAGATGTGTATCCAACACAATGACATATAATTATAAATTTGTCGTATATGTATAATATATATATATAAATATATATATATATATATATATATATATACATAGTGTACTGTGTATGTATATATGTATATGTATATATATATGTATATATATATATATACGGATATAAATGGGGATACCACTTGATCCAGAACTATCACTGTAGCGAGCCCCAAATAGGTCCAACAGTGTGAAACCTGGAAATTCATCCCTGGGAAAACACGATCTACAACATCCTAGAATCCTAGACATACTTTTCTATCTTTTTGGGGGTTGCTACAATGTGGTAAAAGTCGGATATTTCACCATGATTTAAA
Source organism: Symbiodinium sp. clade C Y103 (assembly GCA_003297045.1). NCBI lineage: Eukaryota > Dinophyceae > Suessiales > Symbiodiniaceae > Cladocopium > Cladocopium sp. clade C. The sequence continues at coordinate 25,547 of BGPT01002376.1, read as the reverse complement.
ATAATGAAATGGCGAATCTCGGATTGCTTGGTCTGCTTTCTTGTTTCGCCAGTGGTGAAACAGCGCCATTGGGAATAGACTGGGAACATGTTACTACATTTTTGGAGGGCCCTCAAGCAAACCTGACAGTCAAGAAAATTGAAGTGCGAATGTAGTGGAGCAAAGATCCAAACAAACAGGTATGATCTGAGTGATGTTGCGGCTGGTTTCCGACGGTGAACCATGAGAACACCTGAAGCCAAAAAAAACCTGGTGCCTCCTGTGCCCGGGGTACCCAGAACCGCCGTTCGAGGTACCAGGCCGGCAATGCCGGAGGTGCTTGACAGCACGTCCGGCAGGCTTGGAGCGCGCAGCGGCAGCCTGCAGCTCTTCGCGGAGACGCCGCGCGTCGAGCTGCCTTGGCAAGATAAGAAAGACAGATAGATAGATAGATAGATAAATAAATAGATAGACAGATAGATAAATAGATAGATAGATAGATAAATAGATAGATAGATAGATAGACAGATAGATAGATAAATAGATAGATAGATGGATAGATAGATAGATAAATAGATAGATAGTTAGTTAGATAGATTAAATAGATCGGTCAGACAAGAATACATGAGAGAAGACAAGACAAGATAAGATAAGCAAGGGTAAGAAAAGATAGATGGATGGATTGATGGATTGATAGAAAGATGGATGAAGGGATGGATCTTCTTTTTGGCGAATCCCCATGCCGTGCCCCAGTAACGAGTCCCCATGACGAATCCCCATGGTAAAGGTCTTATCCTTGGCTGTGTGCGAGGTCAGCTTAACCCTGTATGGCGAACCCACATACAGCCTATGACCAACCAGGAATTCCTGGTGGCCAAAGACCTTGGCACCAGGCCGGTGCTGCTTGACAATTCCGGCCTTCAGCGAATGCACCTCCTGCGCCGCAGCACCGTTTTTTTGGGTAGGATGTCAGGTACACAAGTATATAAATATGTGTGCAAATAATCGAAGGAAGTTTAGAAGCCAAACTTCCGACTATATGGACAAATGGAAAAGTACAGCCAGGGAGAAAGTCAGAAGATGAGAAAGTCAGAAGATGAGAAAGTCAGAAGATGAGAAAGTCAGAAGATGAGAAAGTCAGAAGATGAGAAAGTCAGAAGAGAGAAGATGCAGGTGGGCGAAAATTCGCGAAGCCCTGTGTTTTTCCAATGATTTGTGGCTCCCGAGGGTCGAAAAGTAGGCTCGCTAAAGCGGCCTGTGCGGAGCCATCTGGGCAGATGAGAGATCACAAATTGCACGCCGTTGTGGTGCGAAGCACATTTGGAAGTGAAAAGTGTTAAAAACTGTCAGCTTTGGAGCACTTTTGGAAGTTGAGATGTCGAAAAAGTGCACGGCGCTGTGGCGCGAAGCACATTTGGAAGTAAAAAGTGTCAAAACACACCGTGTTCGGATCACTTTTGGAAGTTGAGATGTGGGAAAAGTGCACGGCATTGTGGCGCGAACAAAAATTGGAAGTAAAAACTGTTCAAAACTGTCACGTTCGGAACATTTTTGGAAGTTGAGATGTCGAAAAAGTGCACGGCGCTGTGGCGCGAAGCACATTTGGATGGAAGTGAAAAGTGTTAAAAACTGTCAGCTCCGGACCACTTTTGGAAGTTGTGATGTCGAAAAAGTGCACGGCGTTGTGGCGCGAAGCACATTTGGAAATTGAAAATGGTAAAAAACTGAGGGGTCCGGACCACTTTTGCATGGTTTTTGCTTGGTTTTGTGTGGCTGGCGCAAGGGATTCTGCACCTTGTCAAAAGTGAGTCAAACGTGTGGGTTTTGTAGCATTTTTCAAAAACGATGGCAGGCGTGGGACATTTGAAGAGGACCTGCAGAGATGCATTTTTCGTGGCAGGCGCAGTACAAGAGACACTTCAAGCAAACATGTTAAGAGGTCAGGGCGGTGATTTCCTGAGAGGGTGTCATTTTGGAGCATCAGATCTTCAGGTTTGCTAAGATAATTTTGCGTGACAGGTGCAGCACTTCGTATGACCTGGCGTCACTTTTTCGTGGCAGGCACAAGACTTTAGAGACATGGCGTGGAAAAATGGCTAAACGCATTGGTACGAGGCCATCAGCTGCACACTCAACTTTCCATTTGTGAGGGAAGCCTCGCAGAATTGCTTCGATTTTGATGTTGCCAACTTCAAAAAATAAGGAAGTCTCACAGAATTGCTTCGTTTCGGACCGTTACACTACACTACACTACAACTAAAATACAACAACTACAACTACAACCACAATAACCACTACAACTACATTACACTACACTGCACTACAACTACAACTGCAACTACTATAACAACTGCAACTACAACTACAACCACAATAAACACTACAACAACAACAACTACAACCACAACAACAACAACAACAACAACAACAACAACAACTACAACTACAACTACAACTACAACTACAACTACTACTACTACTACTACTACTACTACTACTACTACTACTACTACTACTCCTGCTACTACTACTACTACTACTACTACTACTACTACTACTACTACT
>BGPT01002376.1:5937-22012 GCA_003297045.1 Symbiodinium sp. clade C Y103 | reverse complement strand
ATGTGCTTCGCGCCACAACGCCGTGCACTTTTTCCACATCTCAACTTCCAAAAGTGGTCCGAGCATGAGGTGTTTTGTCACTTTTTACTTCAAAATGTGCTTCGCGCCACAACAGCGTACAACTTTTCATGTCTCATCTGCCAAGATGTCTCCGCACCCGCCGCTTTAGCGAGCCTCCTTTTCGACCCTCCGGAGCCACAAAACATTGGAAAANTCTTCATCTTCTGACGTCTTCATCTTCTGACTTTCTTCATGGCTGTGCTTTTCCATCTGTCCATATTGTCGGAAGTTTGACTTCTAAACTTCCTTCGACTACTACTACTACTACTACAACTACAACAACAACTACAACTACAACAACAACTACAACTACTACAACTACAACTACAACTTCAACGACATGACAACGACAACTTCAACTACAACTACAACAACTACAACTACAACAACTACAACAACTGCAGCAACTACAACTACAACTACAACTAACTACAACCACCACAACAACAACAACAACAACGACAACAACAACAACAACAACAACAACAACAACAACAACTACTACTACTACTACTGCTACTACTACTACAGCTAAAACTACCAATTTAACTAAACTACAACTGCCCTTACCACTACAACTGCAACTATCACAACTACGACTACAACCACAACAACAACTACAACTACAACTACGCCAACTACAACTACAACTACTACAACTACAACTTCAACGACATGACAACTACAACTACAACAGCTACAACTGCAACCACAATAACCACTACAACTGCACTATACCACACTGCACTGCACTACAACTACAGCAACCACTACAACTACATCTACAACCACAACACCCACTACAACTACAACTACAACTGCAACAACTACAACTACAACAACTACAACTTCAACTTCAACTACATGACAGCTGCAACTACAACAGCTACAACTACTACAACTACAACAACAACTACAACTACAGCAACTACAGCTACAACCACAAGAACCACTACAACTACACTGCACTGCACTACAACTACAACTACGACTACAACCACAACAAGCACAACAACTACAACTACAACCGCGACCACAACAACCACTACAACTACCACTACAAATACATCCACAACTACAACCACAACAACACTGCGCTGCCTCCAGCCACTTGTCGGTCCATCAGTGGGTTTGCTCTGCCATCCATCATTCACAGCAACGAACCTCTCCTATGTTTCCTATTTTTGAAACTTCCGCCACCACCTTGTGCGGTACTACTGGCATATATAACTATATATGTATATTTCTGTGTGTGTGTGTCAAATAGAACGCCAGGCATCATGCCAATGAAAAAGACCAACGAAATGTCAGATAGCAAACCCAAGATCATTTCATTTCCCAAGTTTCCACATAGGATTTGTGTGCGTGAGCAACATATTTGGCACAGCCTGGCTTTGTCTGGACAAGTGACAGGAAAGCGCCTAGAGTCTTTGCATGGCAGCATGGCACTGATCGAACCGCTGCTGAACCAAACCGGCCTTGCAGCTAAGGCGGCGCGTTGGCGGCATTTAGAGGTCCACGTAGGACAGTAGGATCCCTTAAGATTGCTAAGCTCCGTAGTGGACCCTTCCATAGAGACCAACTCTCTGACGCTTGGACACCAGAAGCCCCGACCACTCACCAAACTTCATCGACCAAAACTGTAGATCTGACGAAAGCAGCGGCTGATCAGGTTCCAGCTCAAAGCAAAGCAAAACCCTGCAGGACTTCGCCCGCAAAGGAGAACCTCGATCCATGTCACGATCAACGGGGTTGGGGGTATCTCTCGGATCAACAGCAGCTCTGTCCCCTCCAGTGCACCAGGCCGCGTTTCAAGAATTGCCGTGGGCCACCCATTTGGTAACACCACGTTGCTAACTTCATCGAAAATATGGAATATAATGTGGATGCCAGCACATCCCAGGTCGACCCTTAGGCGGAAGACACTGAGAGATACTGTATCTGGCATTCGCGCTAATTCCAGCGCATGAAACGCTGCAGCTGCGACAGCGATACCACGCCATCTCCATGGTGGGTGCGGGAAACTGCCAAGTGGTGCGCTACGCCTACTACTTTTGACATTACCAACAAAGCACCATATCAAATATGCCTATGCACATTGATCTTGATGCGGCGCATGAATCTGATACTCGAACATATTGATCGATTCAAAATTGTTCATTGTTTGGGTTGCTCACCTAGTTTTCCTTGATGGGTTAAAGCGGCTGCAAACGCACAAAATGAAGCAAGCTATGCCATATGTTCTAAATTATGCATCAGTAGGCAAACGTACAATACTGTCGTGTCTGGTTCGAAGCATTTAGCAATACACCTAACAGAAACAAAAAAACAACTAGGCAATGGATTCTTGATTTGTGTTTGGTTTCAACACATGGTGTCTGAAGAAATGCATGGCGCAGTTCTCAAAATTTGAAACCAGAACCCGCAATTGCATCGAATGTCTGTGTTACCGCAAAAAAATGGTTTCCGTTGCCAAATGGTTTGTAATAGTTTCAATTTTGATACACAAACTGCCTGAATCAGAGATTCTGCCCTCAGGCTGATTTTCTGCCCGAACCAGTGTTCAGGCAGATAATCAGCCTCAGGCAGAAATTTCTGGTCGGGCAGAAAAAAGGAAACAGGAATATCTAGGTATATATTATTATATACATATATATTATACATATATATATATATATATACTGTTATGTATATATATATATATATATGTTTGTGTTGCAGTATGTACCTTTTATTATATACAGATACTGATATATAATCTTGTTTGTATCATATGTTATCTTGTGTCATCAATTGGCAGAAAAACTATAGCTTCCACTGCAGTTATTGTTGACCATTGTTGAGAGTTCCAGGTGAGCTTTTGGACCAATCTTACTTCTCCCACTCGGTCCATCCAGCGATCCCGTTCCAACTCAGTTAGTCCGGATGACTTTGGGCAAAGGTCAAACCTTCTTCGCACATATTCTGTCAAGGCAAAAGCATAGTATGTTGACATCATTGCACATATGTACATCTATATAATGTTAATGTAAGAAATGGCATGTGTTGTTCTGAAGATCTACTGTGGTTGTGGGTCAAAACATGTCAAGATCTACTATGGTTATGGGTCAAAACATGTCAAAACCCCGGCACCCTAGGTACCCTAAAATCGTTTTCGGCTTTGACCCATCCCCTGCGCGCGCCTCGGAGTCCGGCACACGGCCTGGTTTTTGGTGCCCAAAAAATGGAGGGTCCAGGTCCAAAAATCATAGGTCTATAACGATATGGTATACTCGCCCACATTGTTTGAGGTACTCGGAGGGTTCCTGAATATGTAGAATCCAAATCAAGAGAACCAAAATGAAAAAGGTAGGAAAGTAGTTCAGAAAATGAGAATTGGTTGATGGATATCTAAGGAGGTAATCTGCTATGTACAGAACAAAGTGTGAGGTTTCAACGCCAAAAACAGAGATCATTAGAGATTCATTTTTGAGGAAAAAAAAAACTTCATCTGTACGATTTCACTAGAGTTAAAAGCAAGCGATCTTGTATTTCTGGATCAATCGTGGTTCACAAGTTCTATGGTACTCTGATTCTGTCAGGTCAAAGTCCGACCAGCACTGCTGGACCAGGTGATGGCATCACCTCAAAAGGTGGATTGCTTGAAGGGAAAAAATACAGAAAAATCAAGAAGCCATGTGTTTTTTCCCACAAAATATCGGGGGTGTCCTGTACTTTTTCCCTCAAACCAATCCACTGAAAATGGTCAGAGTGGTTGTGAAAACCCAAGACCATCCATCAATTAACCAACTAGTGGGAAAAGGTGGGGAAAAAACATGTTCTTGATTGAATTTCCAAGAATCTTCTGCATCCTTTTCCTATAAGGTGGCACTCCCCAGTTGTAAGTTGTTTTTAGACCCCGCTAAGCATAGCTATTTCATCATAAGCCCTATTCGACATAGTGACCCAAACAAATGTGCTGGTTTATGTTTACCCGATGAATTTGTGTATAGGCAAATAACGGACTTTGAGGTGACTCATACAAGACAGGGGTATTGGGGTTTCAAAATGGAATCTACAAAATCATCGGTTTCAAAACTAAAAAATAGTCTCGGATGATTTGGGGTAGCCCTATGACTTAGGAAACTTCCATATGAACCCATCAATCACTATCTCCAAAAGGAATATCATCTTCAATTCTTCAATCATTTTTGTGACCCATGTTGGGGTTTCATGGTGGTTTGCAGGTATGCAAGGACTTAAAGTCGGTTTGTGGTGATCTGTTTGCCCTCTGGTAAACTAACATGGCTATTGAAAATGACCATTTATAGTCCCATCAAAGAAGTACATTTTAAGTATTTCCTGCATCAAAATCGCTGAAAACATCCACCCATTCACCCCCATGGATTGTCGCCCCCAGGCCTTTTAAGCACACTTCTGAAGGCCGATCAATAAAATTGTAGAATTCTGCGGTGAAGGGCGACTCTGCGCCAACATGGTTACACATGTGCAAACTGATCTGCGACCGCTGAGCTGTCACCACCAGAGTCTGGAGAACCCCAAGTCACGACTGACCCATCAGCCAGGATCGCGGCAAATGCATAGCTTGTTGCTTGAAGCTGCTGGACACCCTTCAGCTGATCTTGGACTTCAGAGCTGTCACCACCAAAGTCTGGTTTGCCCCAAGTCACGACTGACCCATCATCCAGGATCGCAGCAAATGCTGTATCAGTTGCTTGAACCTGCTGGACACCCTTCAGCTGATCTTGGACTTCAGAGCTGTCACCACCCCAGTCGGAAATGCCCCAAGTCACTACTGACCCAGCAGCCAGGATCGCAGCAAATGCACTAATCGTTGCTTGAATCTGCTGGACACCCTTCAGCTGATCTTGGACTTCAGAGCTGTCACCACCCCAGTCGGAAATGCCCCAAGTCACTACTGACCCATCAGCCAGGATTGCAGCAAATGCCGTATTAGTTGCTTGAAGCTGCTGGACAGCCTTCAGCTGATCTTGGACTTCAGAGCTGTCACCACCAGAGTCTGGATCGCCCCAAGTCACGACTGACCCATCAGCCAGGATCGCAGCAAATGCATAGCTTGTTGCTTGAAGCTGCTGGACAGCCTTCAGCTGATCTTGGACTTCAGAGCTGTCACCACCAGAGTCTGGTTCGCCCCAAGCTACGACTNAATGCATAGCTTGTTGCTTGAAGCTGCTGGACAGCCTTCAGCTGATCTTGGACTTCAGAGCTGTCACCACCAGAGTCTGGTTCGCCCCAAGCTACGACTGACCCATCATCCAGGATCGCAGCGAATGCATAGCTTGTTGCTTGAAGCTGCTGGACAGCCTTCAGCTGATCTTGGACTTCAGAGCTGTCACCACCAGAGTCTGGTTCGCCCCAAGCTACGACTNCTTCAGCTGATCTTGGACTTCAGAGCTGTCACCACCAGAGTCTGGTTCGCCCCAAGCTACGACTGACCCATCATCCAGGATCGCAGCGAATGCACCTTCCGGGGCTGCTTGAACCTGCCGGACACCTTTCAACTGGTCTTGGACTTCAGAGCTGTCACCACCGCGGTCTGGATCGCCCCAAGTCACGACAGACCCATCAGCCAGGATTGCAGCAAATGCTGTATCAGTTGCTTGAACCTGCTGGACACCCTTCAGCTGATCTTGGACTTCAGAGCTGTCACCACCAGAGTCTGGTTTGCCCCATGTGACAACTCGGTCACCTCCAGAGCAATACAAGGCAAATGCTGCTCCTGTTGCCGCCAGCTTTGCCTCCAGGACAATAGCCGTAAGGTGGTCTCCATCTTCAAGTCCCACGGCTTGCAGAGACACTGCAGGGTCCAACNAGCCGTAAGGTGGTCTCCATCTTCAAGTCCCACGGCTTGCAGAGACACTGCAGGGTCCAACGCGTGATGGTCTGCGCCCACAAGCCTCAAGAAGCCACGCTGAAAGGATTTCTGTGCCCGAACCGTCAAGTCCCCTACTTTGGAGGACTGCGGAATCGAAAACTTCTTACCGCAACTGCTTAGCAAAGCTACATTGACTTGAAGCATATGTCAAGAAAAACAAACTTAACGTACAGACCAGTTTCGACAAATGATTGATCTTGAGCCAAATTGCACCACTTTTGGAGGATTGGAACAAACTATGAGTTGATTTTCCCATTAAAAATTGTGATTTTCCATAGTTATGTGGCTGTCTACCAGAGGGTAAACAAATTGGGCACCATCATTTCCACTGCACGCCTGGCATTCCAAATGAAGCCATCATCGCAGGAGATCGAACTTCGGCCTCCCATGGAGCTGTCGAAAATACAGTGGCTGATATCCAACATATATCCCACAAAACATGTATTGTATATATTGTTATATGAATTTGTCTATCTATCTATCTATCTATCACTCTATCTATCTATCTATCTATCTATCTATCTATCTATCTATCTTTCCATCCATCCATCGATCCATCCATCCATCCATCTATCTCTTATCTATCTACTTGTCATCCATGTATCTATCCATCCATATCTCCATCAATATATCGCTTTGTTTATCTATGTTTATCTAGTTGCTATCCAACTATGTATCTAGTATGTTCTAGAATATGTCTAATGTATCTAACTAATCAAGCGCTGAATCACTCAATAATTCAATAAATCAATCAATTCAAATCAAATCAATCAACAATCAATCAATGATCCAATCAATCAATGTGACGCAATCAAACAATCAAACAATCAAATCAAGAAATCCAGAAATCAACCAATCAACCAACCAATCAACCAATCAATCAATCAAACAATCAATGAAACAAACAAACAAACAAGCCGATTCTATATCTGTGCATATGATATCCAATAACATTATACTACATACATCTACATACTGTAAGTGTATGTATATGTAGTACCAGTAAGTGGGAGCATACATAGTGATACCGTGTACATCCGTGAGGTGCACATCCTATTCCTGGATTGCACATCCAAGTCCAAGGGATCCAACAGAAATGGACAAAACCAAGAGCACAATAAGTAAACCTAGGGCAACAGATGGCAATAGTCTTAGATCTCACTTAAAGAATGTGAGTTGAAATTGGATATGATATGATATGATGTGACATGACATTCTTTTGAGTATGGACAACTCAAACAACAACATTCACCTCACCTTAAGCATTCATCTTGCAGATTAAGCAGTGTTCACGACAAATCCACAGCAATTTGCGGATACTGAGTATATATAATCCACGTAACGTGTTGATTTGCGCAGTAAAGTATATTTCACAAATCAAAAAGCAAAACTTGCCCAATAAATAGAACTCGCCAAGACTTGTTAAGAACGATTGCTCGTTGGTGGTTTCAACGTCCCTGGCATCCTCTACTCAATTGGTATCATGATCTGCTGAGGACCTTCATCTACAGTGACCCATGACATCACTGCAAGTCGGAGATGAAGAAAAATTATGCACAACAGTCGACTCATCTTCAAAACTCATCTAAAATCAATACCCTCTGGTAAACTAACAGTTTGCTATTGAAAATGGTGATTTATAGTTGATTTTCCCATTAAAAATGGTGATTTTCCATAGTTGAGGGTAAAATCAATATCTTTGAGGATGACAGATCCAATGTGTTAATTTTTTGTCAAACTATAGTCATCTAAACCATCAAAAAACATCAAAATAGACACCCAGCTGCGCAACATCTGGCCTCTGAGAAAGCCATGTTCAGCACAGCACATGCCGTTACCGGCCGCGGCTGGGATTTGTCAAGTCTTTGTCTCTGGACTGCTAAACATCCCACTGATGCTGACATGTTCCAATACCTGACGCATCAAAAGATCATGAATTTTCTCTCATAAATGACATAACTGTTCAGTTGATGTCTACCATTGGAATATGAATTTTAGGTTTCATGAAAACCATGAAGACATTCCAATGTTACAGATTCATTGTCATGCTGCATCTGTTTCCGACATCCTTCACCAACTTCTCAAAAGGGGCGCCTTTTGGCCGCTCCGACGGAATGCTCCGGTGTTGAGAGGGTGGCTTTTTTGGAGATGGATCGATCTCTCATTAATAACCTCCACTTCAACTTGCTGGAGAGTATGGATGGTATAGATATGTATGATGTGTTCCCCATAATAGCCACGTTTCCACCTGTTCCATCTTCGGGTTGCTACAACTTGGCACGAAACAACAGGAGGAATGTGTTCCCTCGAGAACGGGACTGCAAAATTTGAAGTTTCTGCAGGGTCCATACTGGTCAACTGTGTTGTTTCAACAATGTATGGAACTGCATGGAACATATTACAGATCAGGGGCCACTGCATAGCGCGTCCGCGAGATCTTTGAAGCTTGGACCATGGACTCATCTAGGAAAGTCTATTCAACCCGCACTAAAACTGTAGTGAAGCATTTTATAGATTCAGATTCTGCATCCCAGTCTACGATCTCGGAAGCTTACCATGTCGCCAGACTTCTCTTTGCAAGGACCCATGACTTCGTTGAAGGTCATTGATGTGTTCCGCCGAAACTTCCCCCTCAACACCCTTCCGTTTGGAAAGAGCTTCAAAACTCGGGACCCGAATTCGTGCAGGGAACAGCTGCCGGCTGCGGGACCCAACTGGTTGAAGCCACCTAAAAAAAACCCTTGAGAATGTATCGTAGAAATCATTGGGGATGATCAGCTTTTCTTGGGGTCAGGTTGAAACTGACACTAATCGAAACTTCCACCTCGTGAATGAGTCACTTTGCTGTCTATACTGACAAAACCACAAAGAATCACATGGAATGCTGTACAGAACCGCTGTCAGTATCCGTATGCCTGATGTTACCTGATTCAACTGAAACAAACATTGTATCATATCACATAGTAACATAAGTGTATATATATATATGTGCTTATGCATATAATCTGAATTTGCCAAATATTTAAAAGACATAACACTAATATACAATCATTGATTAATAAGTAATAATCACAATAATTACTGTAACGATTATAGTATTAATAATCATCATCCCAGTGATTCCTCAAGGACGGAAAATCCCCAAAAAAACTCAACAGCTGAAAGCAAACGTGTCATCACCCTGGGAAGAATGGGGAAAATCATCCCGAATAGGGAACTTTACAAGACTGAACCCATCATCATGCGGTGCTCGAAGTGTCACCAGAGGTATCCATTTTGAATTCACTGTATACCGTTTCCCCGTTAACACTCTGGTTCAGTATTGGATCGATTCAATTCAGCGGACCAAATAAGGCAGGTATCAAACAACTTAGGGGTGAGATGACAAGAATCACACAAGGACTTACAAAACTCATACACCACCAACGGAGCATCTTTTCACTGCCCTGGCCCAACCGACCCACAACGACACCCGTTACAGCAGGCGCCCCAGCAGCAAAGAAAGGTGGCTCGGTCTCAGTGGCACGTGCTGTCCAGGTCCAGAGGTCCAGGAGGCTGTGAAGGCCGTGTTCAAGACCCCTGTTGCTTGATTGTTGTATGGGCTAGTTCCCATATATTTGGAATTATCACATGAATTATCACAATCCATAAACATGTATAGATATCACATCCAATATATTTGTTAGTATCCAATATATTAAAAAATCCTATAAACCAGGCAGGAGTGAAAGGGATGACAAAGGGTCCCTTAACACTGCTTGGCTATGGGTCAGTTCATCATGAAATCCCCTGACCACACCGAAATCACTAAGATCTATGGATGTTGCTCCCATATGGGACATTCAGAGCATTTTGTTTGTACATTTCCGTGTCCATAAAAACCATAGGGGTACCCCCAATTCATCCATTTTAGTAGGATTTCCCATTGTAAACCATCCATTTTTGGGTACCCCTATTTTAGGAAACCTCCATTTGTACAAAATGATAAATTAAGATTTGATACATTACAATGTAATGAATGCATATAAAAGATCAATGGAATAATGTAATATAATGTTAGTAGTATCAGCTATCAATCTATGTAATCTGATATTTGATGAATGACATGAAGTTGATGTCATCTAACTTAAAACAATGGGGAATAGTCTAACATCATCAACAATAATACAGCTAATCAAAACTCATCAGAATCATTGTGCTAATAACTAATAACTAATACGAATACATCCCATAGATATTTATAAATCCAATTCATATCACATAATTTACTAATTAAGAACAATTGCTGTTACAAATAATCTATCAGTAGAATATAGTAGAATAGATACTACCAATAGTCCAATAAGAAAATTGCCATTACTAATAATCAAAAGAAGAATCGATAGAAATTCCCCCATTTCAGCAGATGGCCTTCTCCACCTTTTTGGGTCGCATCGCCATCCTGGTGGTTGGACCCGCGAGACCTCAAACGAAAATGGGGAGTTGGGGTTTACCCTCTGGTAAACTAACAGTTTGCTATTGAAAATGGCTATTTATAGTGGAATTCCCCATTGAAAATGGTGATTTTCCATAGTTATGTTGGTTTACCAGGGGGTAATCTTGTTTACGAAGTGAATCTCAACATCTAGTGTCATGGGTTGTAAACATTGTTTACAACCCATGACACTCGATTTTGAGATTCACTTTCTCATTGTGCTTGGCCTACTGAGATACCAAGCCCAGCAAGTGTCCATCGTGTCTTGCGGGTCCAATAGTACCCTATCAAATGGGTTTGCATGACCATTTACAAACTATATGATGGTCACCCAAGCATACACACAACAAAGTTCCTTTGTTAATTACTATAATAATGGATATAATACATAATATATATATATATATATGTATAATGTCTCTATATTCAATGTACTCATTTAAACCTACAGATATCACCTTTTCAAGGATACACCACTATGAAAAACCACCGTGTACATGTGATCCATAGAAGTCTTATATTCTGTGTCATCAAGCCGTTGGGTTTCCAAATGACCATCCCATCCCTCTCCTGGGAAGCGAGTAGATGAGCCGTGGCGCTGAGTTTTTTTCGCCCACGTGTTGGAAATGGACCAATGAATACAGCGTAGACGTCATCCTGTGGACAAGTGAAAATACTGTTCTATTATTAATGACATCCAAATAGAAACTATACATGTATAGCAATAGAATCATATAATATCATACACGTGTTTATATGAATAATCGGTGTGATATGTGACTTGATGATGTATATACAAGTTCAGATCCTGTTCAAGAGTAATTTGGCTTTCAATTCAGGTGTCGTTTGACGAATCATATTTGTAGAGTAGATAATCCAATCTGGGTATTTCGCCACCTGCCTTAAAGGAAATACATGTGTTCGACCACTCATGCAGCTAGTTATGCGCTTTTCACGTGCTCAGCCTAAGCAACAGGACCAAGGAGAAGCGCATTCCCGTTCACCCCACTCAGCAGCACGGGTCTAATTGACCTGATACAAATCTATCACCCATGCGCGGTTGATGTATCGGACATATACTCCAAAAGAGATATGGTGGTTTCCAGAAATGGGGGTACCCAAAAATGGATGGTTTATAATGGAAAATCCTGTTAAAATAGATGATTTAGGGGTACCCCTATTTTAGGAAACCTCCATGTTTTATGAATCTGTATGATACTTCGTATCGTCATGATTCATCAATAGCAAACATGTTGCGCATATCGTTTCGTCAGATGAGAGATGCCTCCATGACGAATTGCCGACCACCGGCCTAGTAACTAACAAATCACCAAGGTTTAGCCAGTCATGCGACATTGATTTCCAGCTGAACATATGGGGGTTTCCTAAAATGGGGGTACCCAAAAATGGATGGTTTATAATGGAAAATCCGGATTGAAAATGGATGATTTGGGGGTACCCCTATGGATTGAACTTCGAAAAGGCAGGCAATGGTGAAACCACCAGCTTCCGCCAGCGTCCTTTTCTCTCAGCCATGTGCAGATCGTGCCAGACATTTCGATGGCGCATTCAAGTACCATCATGTACCCAAAGCTCAATCACCACAGTCCATGAGTTCTCCATGTTCAAGCCATGTCTTGGAGGGAAATTCCATGGGTTTCTTTTGACCCCCAGTCATAGGGTTTCGATCTGTGGTCACTATTCTTTTCAGGTCACTTTGCTTCAACAATAAGATCGGGAACAAAATGCTGCTGGTTTCAACCCCCATGAAAAAAAAAAAATATTCGTCAGTTGGGGTCCTCCTCACGTTTCTACGGTTGACCATAAGAAACCATCCTTGAAACCACCAACTATAGACTATCATTGGTAAAAGAACACAATATTATAATATTCCTGATTGTCATGCTTTAATTTAGTTTAATTCCCAGTTTTGGGGTTGAATAGGCCATTATTATCAACCAGCGAACTACCTATCTTCAACAGCCACCAACGGTACCTGAACTGAGATCTCTGATGGACCTCCAATAGCTGAATGGCCGGTTTGACCACGAAAAGCCCGAGCCCTGGACCACAGTTTTTGTGGCCAAGACCAGATCATCCATGGAAAAAAATGATGCAATATTTTATTGCTGTTGAGTGGTTTTTGTTGTTTTCGTGCATATGTATGTGTCATGTAATGTAAAGTAAAAAACAGTTGTCAATTAAGTTGTACACTTGTGTGAATGATATGTAATGTGACTCCATCGGATGCAGCTACAAGTACATATATAGTCATCATATGTATATATATATATTATATGCTTTATGTTCATGTCTATACATGTACGCAAAAATATTTATGATGTAAGGAAATATGGTATATGTGTATACACGATTATACACCTGTATTTCAAAGCTGCCTTAGATACCTATGGGTAGATGCTCCCAGACCAAGTTCTACCCATCGTTTACACGCCACTGTTTTGTTATCCGGTGGGCATTGCTGCGTAGCGGTCATGGATGATCTTCGCTCTTACTATTGACAGAGGTGATTCACATGAAAACCAGTGAAGCACCGCAATTCCATTATCTTGTTCTTTTGCGCTCATTGTAATCGGCCGCTCCTGACTGTGCAATCGATGATTCTTCGCACGGAGCCACCTTTTGGGGTTCAAGTAGCGAAAGAAACGAGTGTGAATTCATCAACTAAGAGTGTACCCTCCGGTAATCAAACGTGGCAATTGGAAATCATTCATAGATGATTTTCCCATTAAAACTTCCATTTCATCATTTTGTGGGGATTTCCAATTGCCACGTTTGATTAATGGAGGGTACCCTCTGGCAATCCTCTCCATGCTTTGTTGGAAAATCCACCAGCACTAGTTCGATGAGATTCCCAGAGAACTAAATATCTAGTTGGAGGATTTCGCGGCCAGCCAGAATGGATTACCATTATCCCCATCAATCCATATTCAATGGATTGGTTAATGGGAAAATGTACAGGAAACCTCTATATTTGATGGAAAAATCCATGGTTTCCTGTAAATTTTCCCATTAACCAATCCAATGACATATAAATCCCCCATCATATCCCTATTGGAATCCATTCTACCACTATTTTTGATGGTTCAGTCACTCATATCCCCATGAAATATCCCCCACGGTAAACTTGGAAACAACACGGTGCTGTGACTGTGATGAGGCTGTTACACTTTTTTTTGTACCCACACAGCAAAACACCGAGCCATCGGCTCCCTGAGAGACCACACTGTGTGTGGGAGAGCCGGCGTGTTGTTGTTCTGGACATTGGTTTCCTCGTTGGAAAACGGTGGAGCGGAGTTTTTTTTCCGGGAACGAGTCAGGACCTTGTCTTGGATTCGGATTGCGTGCAATACTCTACAATCATATTGTATATGATGTATATATATATATATACATAGAATGAAGTAGTAGAACTGGGATATAGGACTGATACGATTTATGGCCACACAGGAATGATCTATGTCGCGGCTTGAGATTTCTCGTAGTGAAGCAATGAAGTCGCGAAAACAGCATGGTTTCCAGCCGAAGCATGTTCAAAAATATATTATGATACATTATGTATTGTAAATAAACATGATATCTCTATCATATACTAATAGATATACATATATATATATATATACATATATAATCATTTTATTCATATAAATATATAATATAATTTGTGCACACATGATCTGCGAGCGGAGAACCAGATGTCCAGTTGCCAAGGCAGTCATTTTCTATCCGAGTGGTTGGTTCATGATGGGGTGACCATGTTATGATTTTTGTTATTACCCTCTGGTAATCAAAGATAGCAATTGGAAATCCCCTATAAATAGAGGTTTGAATGGGATAATCAACTATAATTGGTGGATTTTCCATTGCCATGTTTGATTACCAGAGGGTACCCACTGGTAAACTAACAGTTTGCTATTGAAAATGGCCATTTATGGTTGATTTACCTATTAAAAAATGGTGATTTTAATGATGTTCCATAGTTATGTTAGTGTACCAGAGGGTATCTATTGTTCGTCTTATTATCACCATCGTCTTTGTTATTATTACTCGTCCTCTGAACGAATATGATGATAAATGAACCCACTAAACAAGTTGCTGTTAACACCAGCAACTAGCATTAACAATGTTTAATCACCCATCAGTTCTGGAATATATCCGCAGTTTTCGCAATTGAATTCTATCCCCTATGGTTGGTGGTGTTGGGATATCAACAGTCAATAATCCTACGATATAGCTATTAGTACATGTTACCATAGTCATATAACATAATATAAGCGTCATATGACCATCATACGACTGAACATCATTGATTTTTTACACTTCCATCGTATGTATATACCATGTATATATATATATATATAGACCCCAAAAAAGATAGAAAGGGTGAAAACCTAGAAATATGGAGGCAACATCATCGAACTATCATCCTGGAAACACGTTTCTATCTTTTTTGGGTGGTACTATATATATATATATATATCATTACATAAGGTCACGGTTGCATTCCGAAACTTATACAGTTGTATTCTGAAACTTATATTCGGAAACTTATATTCTGAAACTAATTGTCAACATAAGACTTTGAATATAAGGCTTTGAATTATTCCGAAACTAATACAGTTGTATTCGGAAACTAATGCTATGGGCTCGTATTCGGAAACTTATGTTCTGGAACTAATACAGTTGTATTCTGAAACTATTGTTCTGGGCTCGTATTTGGAAACTTATATTCAGAAACTAATATAGAGTTGTATTCGGAAACTAATCTTCTGGGCGTTATATTTGGAAACTTATATTCTGAAACTAATAGACAGTTGCATTCGGAAAGTAATCTTCTGGGCTTGCAATCCGAGACTTCTATTCCGAGGCTCATACAGTNTTGGAAACTTATATTCTGAAACTAATAGACAGTTGCATTCGGAAAGTAATCTTCTGGGCTTGCAATCCGAGACTTCTATTCCGAGGCTCATACAGTTGGGTCAGGACATTAATGCAGGGAACGATGAGACATCACGATGTTTGATGGTGTCCCCTACTGTCCTGATGTCCGATAGTGTCCAATAGCCTCTGGTAAACTTTCCCGGCAATGGGAAACGCATTTGAGATGCAAACATCATCTATGAATGGATGCTGTCAAGANCTGATGTCCGATAGTGTCCAATAGCCTCTGGTAAACTTTCCCGGCAATGGGAAACGCATTTGAGATGCAAACATCATCTATGAATGGATGCTGTCAAGAGGGATTTTCCAGCACGCCAGGTTAGACTACCAGAGTGCAGCAACTCTGTGAACAGCCTTAACTAGTCGCCAAGCAGTGAAGTACTTATGTTGCACAAATGCAATTCATGCTCATGGACAAATCCTTGCAAAATTCAATGACAAGACAAGGCAAGGACTNGCCATGCAGGGTCTCAGCTCTTTTTTTACCTTTCGGTGTATAGGTCTAAGCGTCAGCCTTTTCCTTTTGCCAGGCTTTCAGCAGCTTGCCACACAAGCATTTCAACGGACAAGGCATGTCATCTGATTCATGACAGGCAGACACGAAGTGCACGACTTTGAATTTGCGGGCCTCTGCAAGGCCCACGCGGGCAGTAGCCAGAAGGCTCAGACCTTGGAATCGTGCT
>BGPT01002375.1:28514-89979 GCA_003297045.1 Symbiodinium sp. clade C Y103 | reverse complement strand
ACCTTCATATGCCATCTCTGCAGCACGAGCACTGGCCATTGCTTGTTGGCGAGCGAAAGGCTGAGAGCTAACAGGTGGAAAAGACATCCTACCCAGTGAACAGGAAAAACCCCAGGCCCAAAACGACTACAACCTAGAGGCTGAGATCAAAATGGCCTGGTCCTGATCACTGGTGCTTGCGCCAAAATGGTCCGGACAGGACGATCGTTGTGAACACTTCTGTCCTGAGTGATGCATGACCNNNNCTGATCACTGGTGCTTGCGCCAAAATGGTCCGGACAGGACGATCGTTGTGAACACTTCTGTCCTGAGTGATGCATGACCAGGTCAATATATATTTATATAATCTTGATCAAGATATAAAAATATAAGTCGACAGATCAAATGAAATCCGAACGGAAGATGTGAACATGTTCATTGAGAGTCACCNAAGTCGACAGATCAAATGAAATCCGAACGGAAGATGTGAACATGTTCATTGAGAGTCACCTACATGTCCCAGACCTACCTTACCAAAGACATGTCACCCCGTTTTGGTCCACGACCGCGCCTGACACCACAGACCTCGACCATCCATCCAGCTGCGGAACAGCGTCAAGGGCATGGTTGGCCAAAAGTAAAATCTCGACAGCACCTGGCTGAAAAATCGATGGATTGTCTGATTGGCTTAGGGGAAAATCTATAGGAAACATCTGGAAACTTTATAGGGTTTTCTTGCAGATTGTCCCTTAAACCAATGCTGGCCCAAGACTTGGCTTTTGTGTGGAGAAAGAGCGAAACTCTGGTGCCGGTTATATCACCCACTGAATGCTGCGGTGCTGTTGAAATCAAGATCTGTTGCGAAGCTAAAGTAGATGCGTTGCCATCTTGGGGTTGGGTGTATCGTCAACGATGACGAAATAAACTATCACTTTGGCTCGTCGCCAGCACCCCAACTGCAAATCCGGGCCCTGCCCGACTTGAAATGTGCCTGAGAAATCTGCACAGGAAGGTACTTCTTCGAAAAGAACTCAGCATCACGAAGCACCCAGTTTTCTAGGCACATTGACTGTCCCTGGCGAAAGCCTCATGACAATCTCCCTGCAGCCAATGGCCTCTGAGGATTTGGGATTAGGAGGATCGCTAAGGTGGCGGCCAAGACTGCCATCAGCAGCCAAAGCCAAAGCCCCAGGCGCACTGGCCCTCGCCAGGCCTGTTGGGGTTGGCCAATGATACAAGTTGATATCAGGAAGAGGAGGGATTCACAACATGTCGGCATTGTGTCATCTTAACATATCTTAACAATAAACATGGAAAACATCCTCGGCCTCATCTTTCTGTTGCTTCTTGCTAGGGTCAACATGTCTAAAGTATGTGCATGGCATCTGCGAGTGGCTTCAGTGTCACCAGGATTCATTGCCCAAAACCTGCATGGCACAATCTTTTCCGTTGGCATTGCCAGATCCGCCTGTTCTATACACTCGCAGCCCTTCACAACTACCACCGCCCTTCAGAACTTCTCATCTTCACAATTCTTCACAGGCCACATCTCGAGTATCTCAGGTCTCTCACTTCTTGGGCTGCGCGCTGATGTACAGCACGTTGTTGCCTCGAATGAAGGTATCGCCATACTTGTGCTTCAGCTGACCATCGATGTATTCCTCGGTTTGCTCCATGGCGAGGTTCATGTAGCCATCCTTGACTGCTGAGATGCCTGGTGTATTTGGGGACGGCACATATGGGTTAAACGACCTGGGTTCTTCAGGTTGTGAATTCGTATATGGGAACCCCTGCCAACAAATCAATAGAAATATAATCTTGTGAATTTTCTTCTCAGCTGTAAATAAAACCAGGAAATACAAAAAGCCTGGCAGTTGCTGCCTTGCGCACCACCAAGCATCAAGACACGACAAAATGCCACGGTAGTCGGCTCCGTTGTTCAACTTCACAATGACCGGCCGGCCCAGCACCTGACGCGTCGACCCATGGGACCTATGGGATAACCTTCACTGTTAAGGTCACCTGGGTTGTCCTGAAATTTGGGGGAAAAACACTTCTTAAAAATGGTCCCTGAATACTGGGTAAAGTGAGGGTAGTAAGTCATTGCTCCATTATTGGATAACTTGGCTGAGTTTGATCATTGCACCATTGGAGCTTTGGATTAGTTAGAGGGAAAAGTTACAGGAAACCAGTATATATTTCATGGGAAAATCCATTGATTGGATTTTTGGATGTTGGGGGCACCCGATTCAGACACCATCCCACCTGTTTGATGAAGTCTCCCGGTGACTTCTTGGACATCTTTCTGCTCGGCCAGGCGGTGTCGCTGGTTCGTAACGGTGGTCTCTTGAGCCCACGATAGCAGCAGGTGACCATTTTGGATAGCCTCTGGTAATTTGTGGCATAGCTATGCCATAGATGGTCCGACTTTATTCATAGATGATCTAACTGTTAAAAGTTGCGATGTTCCATAGCTATCTTCAAGTACTAAAGGGTAAAACAGCCAGATTCATTTTAGCATCTGTCACAGCATTCGGATGAAAGCATCCGAAAGTTGCGGAAGGAAGAACAAAAAATTGGTAAAGCACAGCCACTGAAAGAAAAATAAACTAGTCGCCTAAACCAGAGAAAGTGCTGCGACTACATCACACCCCAGCTGCCATCGTGCCTGCGCTCCGGGTTCCCTGGTGGCAGAGAAGGGTGGCTCAGGTTTCTCCAAACCTTGTGGGATCCTCAAATAGAACAGTTGAGGGATCACCCAAAGAGCCATTTCAGTGGGCAATAGACCCAGCCAAGCCTCCCTTGCGCCATGGGGAGATCCATCAAGCCTCAGTCGACATCAGCAAGAAGCAAAGTTACAAGCAGAATCGCCATCACAATCACCACAAAATACCACAAATGTCATATTTTTTTCCACTGGCTTGAACCTCTCTTCCTTCAAATGCTGGCAAACTGCATGACTGGCCACATCTGGGCTTCAAACGGTGAGCAGCATCAGCGCCACATGATACAGTGGTCGCGTTTGGAAGGGTAGTATCTTGGATTGTTAACTGTTAATGATTAATGCTCTTAGCTGTTGCGCCTTGGGAGTTTGCACCTGATGATTGATCTCACACATCCAAATCCTAACGAAATCCATGGGAAGCTTTCAGTTGATTCTGAATATCAAGCGAATATCAAGCTAGCTGCAGTTCAACCTTTAGTGCTCAGCACGTGTGCTGTAGCCATAGTTGAATGTACTCACATGACGTATGCCAAGTTCTAACTGCATTCAGCCAATTTTGGACCCTTGATGTCGCGACAACGGAAGGGAAGTGATGAGGATTCAAGTGTCACTGCAGCCTCAAATCTGGCCGCCCCAAAGCAAAGTCGCTTTCAAGGGGCTCCACTTAGATTGGTTTGGCAACTCGGTTTCTGGAAACATTGTCATTTTAATGGTTGGTTCAAAGCTACTCCCACGCTGGATGATAGCAATCCGAAGTGAAACCAATTAGTGTGACGCATGTCTCTTTCAATGTGTGGACTTCGCCAAAACCATTCCCAAAAAAAGGACTCATGTTGGTGGGTCACCAATTTGGTGTTTAAGGGAAAGGTTCCATGAAACCATCCCTTATAATATGCTGTTCACATGGGTTTTCACCAGGCAAACCCAACCTGCCGCAGCTCGTCGTTGGAGGATTGAGCAGCTCCAGACTGCAAGATGGCCTCACCGCTGAGCCAAGCCACGGCGAGCCAGGCGAAACACACGAAGAATGGGAGTTGTACAACAAGTGGGTTAGTGATGACAAAGACATGTCACAATATGTCATAACCCCAACTTGGAAAAATAGTTTTTATATATATATATATACATTCTATAGCTCTAAGTATGTAGCAGTAACTAGGTTGTAACCCAAATGAATCTGAGTTTTCGACCCGATTTCTGGGATAGATATGGGCATAACTTGTCAAGGTTTATGTGGGGAACAATGACAGCCCCAGATCTGGGCCGGGAATGGTGGCATATTGTGAGTATTGAAAAGCCCAGAACAATTCACTCCAAAGCTGGGTATAGGTGGCCCATCATCCCCTTTCTGTTCAGGCTGGTGATGCCTGCCTTTGGGGATGGGGGGTTCCCGTCTTTCGCGAACCTCCAGCTCAGGAATTGTCACGATGCCCGTGCCCTTCAGATCCAAAGCCTGGGACAAATTCACCGAAACCTTTGGAATGTCCTGATTTTTTTAATATCAGCAGGTAATGAACATCAAATAATCACCAAACATCCATCATCTATGGCTTTTCTGTGACCGCGACATCAGTTCCACAACAATAGGCCTTTTGCTAATAAAACTGATAAGGAAACATTCAATCTATGGCTGATGTTTCTTCCCTGCAAGAATCCTCCATCTTTTGGCCACCCCTGGGCTGCCGCTGCCCCGAAGTGCTGCCAGAGCGGTTCCACCTCCCCGTGGCTCAACTGCATGGCCACCGCACGCAGTGCGGCCTCCGGGACGGAGTCAAGTCATGGCCAGGGAGGGGATGATGAATGGGAAATCACCATAAGAAACCGCGGTTTTCATCGGAAAATCATCGGAAAATATGGGACCATCCACTATAAATGCAGGTTCATAGCTGGGAAAATCATCGAACCAAATGGTGGAGTTTCCAGCAAGCCATCTTTGATTACCGGGAACCGTGAGGTTACTTGATGGTTCATCCCCTTCATCCCAGTTTCTAGTTCTGGGTTCTAACCCCAGCTGGACAAGGCCTACACTTGCCCTGAAGAACTGGCTGAGTGGGATGAACTCCCGGGATCATGATCCCAAGTCTCAAGCCACCAACCAGTTATATAATGGTGATAATGTGTGATAATACAATTGGAGAATTACTACCCAAAAATAGGTGCCAGCAAAATAACTCCCCCTATTTGTAAATGGTGATCATATTAGTCAAAGGGGCAACCAACGACTTCAGAGATGTGTCCCATTTTTTGTAACGGGGTTGAGCGAATACGGGGAGTTATTTCACCAACAATGACCAACAAGATTAAATTTGGGCCTGTCTGGAAATGGAATGTCTATCTCAAATAGCCAGTGAATAATGGGGAAAGGGATGATTAACCAACCAATGTTTGGGGCCACCCTATTTGGCAAAATACTAGCCACCACTGCCAGCCATGTGGGTCTTGGCAGCCCCGCCCGCTGAAAGGCACTGTGCTTGGAAAATCTCAAGAGGTCCTGAGCTCTTTGGGTCGCACAAATAATATACATCCATCATCAGTCTAGTGGATCTAGTGGAAAATGTTGACCTTCAAACAAAGGATCACAAAAAGAGACTGTCACCTGGCAAGGTTTGGAACAAATCTCCTGGAAGGAAAGACCTCGAAAAAACTCTCGCCAAGGGGCTGGGATGACAAACGACTGCAGAGGTGTTGAACGTCGAAGTTCAGGTGCAGCGTAGTGGAACCATGCATGCTCACGAGCCTGCTCCAACTCCGTCCGCCATTGGAGATGATCGATGAAAATCGTTAGACAGTGTGGGGAAATGAGGGGTGGCGTCTTTGTTGGTAAGTTACCAAATTTGCACTGAATTGGCACTTGATTATGAAGGCCCACCTGCGAAGCAGTGGCCCGGTCCACAGCATGAAACTTCAGCAACTTGCGAATGAGGTCTTTGCCGTCTTCGGACCTTGGCGGATTGATCACTCAAAATTTGCATTTTCCTGGGTGGATTTTGAAGTACCCTACTTTTTTCAGGACATAAGCTCACATTGTGACATGTTCGATCCCTGACAGTTTGCCTCCCAGCTCAAGATGCGCACACATTGTCCCAAATGCCGTCGCTGAAGGCATAGTTGCCCTTCCGTACTGCTTTTGCCACCTGACCCCGAGGTCTCGAGGTTGGGATGAGAATTGGATGTGTAAACAGGTTTGCTTTGGACATCTTTGGATACACCATACATCACCATACCAGGAAAAAGAAGGATGGGAAGCAGGTCATAGAAACTGACGGTTTCAAAACGAGGATGAGTGAAAGAAGAAACCGTTGACATCCGACTGATTCCGAAGGAAGGAAGCCTATAGCTGCTCCATCCTGCCAAAACCCAGCCTCCGCCTCGTTTTTCCCATTGAAGGGCAGCAGACAGCCCAAAAGCATCTGGGCGCATTGGTGGTTGCCCCTGTGAGTCATGGAGAAAGGCTGAGGTGATGCGCTTGTTCCGCCACTGGGCCCCCCAGACGTACATGATGACACCGCAGCTCCAGAGATCAGCTGAACTGTCATAAACACCACTGAGAACCTTGCCACGCGGCTCTGAAGCAGAGGAGGAAAACTCTTTCCAAAAATGTTGGGCCAGGTTTCGCCAAGTAACTAATAAATAAATGGATTGAGTTGAAACAAATATATGTGCAGAAAGATGCAGATAGAGTAAAGCCAGCTGTAGTCGTTTCAACAGTGACCCAAGCACCATCTGAGCCGCCTGAGGGGAGCAGTACAAGACAGTGCCCACTTTGCTGCTGAGCACTTCTCCAGGTGTGAAGCTGCACGCCAAGCCAAAGTCGGCCAGTTTCAACCTCAGTTTCGTGTTTCGGCGAGCCTATCCAGCAATCCCAGGGGTCAAGATGCTAAGGTAGAGTAGAATGTAGGGAAATCCCCTATACTTCATGGTCAGGAGACGTAAAAACCGTGGATTTTAGTGGTCCTACCGTCCTAGCATTTTCCAGCAATCTTTCCGGTGCCCAGGATCCACTTCTGGGAAGCCCGACACATTGGTCTCAACTGGCCCCTGATGGCTTGGGGTCTGTTTCTTGGCATTGAATCCAGGACCAAGATGGTTTACAACAAACCTTGGATATCTTTATGAAACAACCTGGACATCCTCGGCATACATTTATATATAGTGTCCATGATGTGAGTCATGTAAGCTGGGAAGATCCAAACTCCATCAACACCTCTCCACGCCTCGCGCAAAAAAAGGAAGTTGTGTGGTTTCAGATCTCTGTGACCTGCAGCGCATCGGAGAAAACTGTGGCCACGATGCCCGCAGCACCGCATGGCTTATGACCAAGCCACAAATGCCCTTGCAGTCGTGCAAGTAGGTCACCTGAAAAGTGGCACCGTCAATGGGAAAACCAACTGCAACCGCTCGGTATCACCCAATTGTCATGTTTCTGACGGATGATTCAGGATCACATGCAGACAAGAGCCTGGCAAGGGGGAAACACTTTCCAACTGTCATCCCACCATCCGTCAGTGATCCGCCAAGTTGCCGATTTCAAGATCTGTTCCATCAGGATGGCTGCCTGACCAGGTCGCGACATGGGGGCCCGAACTCGGCCCTGACTCGGCCCGACTCTGCCCATGGCCTGGCGCTCCGTGTATGGCCCGCCCTGCTTGCAGCGCATGTGTTTATCCAAATCTCCTCCGACACAAAGCTCCAGGACCTGCCCAGGTGTGCCGAAATCCCATGGCACCAGACAACCACTAAATTTGTTTATGTTGAGGGGTGATCTGTCTTATAAACATCTCGCCACAAATCATTGACCTCCTTGCTATCTTCGGATTTGTCGCATCTACGATTCGTCAGCCACCCAGCCAGCTCCAGGGAACCCAGACCAGGTAGAGGTGTGATTTGTCCTCAAAAGTCTCGTGCAGCATCAGCACATTTGGGTGGTCTGTCCTGACAAGCCCCGCAAGAACATAGCTGGAATGTCACTCTTGGCATCTGGGCCATCTGGTATTGGAATCATTGAACTGCCATGGATCAAACGTCGGGGAAGCTTTGAAAGACACTCAAGTTGTGTGTGAACTGTCTGTGCTACATGCTCATGCCATTCTTGTCATTATCACTACATTGCTATTGTTGTTACTATTGCTGTTCTTGTTGTTTCTACTTTTTTTGTATTATCATGGCGACATGGGCAATCACCGCAATTATCGGATTATTAGCAGATATACCTATAATAAAGAATGTGATATAGTCATATTACATAATCCTGATAATAATGGTGATGCCATAGATAATACTGGTCATTGGAACTATTTGCACCCTGTGCTCCATTGTGTTCATCCATGGACCGGGTCCCCTTGGACTCCCTGGGACCCCTGCAGCTTCATCACATCGATCTCGCTGCGGACTTGCACGCGGCGCTGCTTCGCTTTGGCCTGCGATCCAAGGCAGCCAGGCGCCGGGATTGCCCAAAAGAAATGGCAAAGAACCGAATATGAAGTGGTCATGTAGACTATATGCCTATAGGATACTATAGGACTATAGTACTGTAAGTAACAAAAAATCTTAAATCATCTATTTGATTCATTGTGAATTTAGCCCTGATTTTATCTGGGGATTCATATGGAATACTTCATGATCATCCCCTAAAATTGGGGTCAACGATGTTAAGCCATGCTTCAGAGATGAAGAATTTCCACTTGGGCAGGTGTTTCACCTGCCAAACTGCTGCGCCTTGGAGACCTTCTTCACAGCGTACTGGTTCCCGGTCTCAAGGCTTCTGCCCTGGGTGACGTAACCAAAGCCGCCTTCCCCGAGCTTTTCACTGCTCAGGGTGTAGCACGCTTTCACATTACCTCAGATTGGCTGCACAGCTGCACGGATGAGGTTGCTCCAACCACACCCTCGCCACCCAAAAAGGCAAAAAAAAAAACGACACCCCTGGCTCTAAGACTCTACCTGCCCTCTCAAATGCCAGGCGGCCATAGGTGTGCAAAATCAGGTTGTTTATCCTGAATGGTTCACATCCGTGATGCATGGAAAAAAAGGGGTAGTTCAGGACCCAATGATCAAGAGTGCTTAGGTGAGCACTAAACGAAACGATAAAAATGCTAGATGCCAATACCAAAACCAACCAAGATGATGGGGTTACGGCTCAAAAATGTTCAAACATGAGGTACCAATCAACCCACAAATCTGGTCATTGTTTTTGTATGAGTATACATTCTTTGGGTAAAACAATTTTGAGCCATTCCCGTGGAACCAGGTGGAACATGGGTTTGTCCGAAAATGTGCTGCCCTCAATTCAATGGCTTTCCATAATTTTCCCAATGAAACTGCCATAAATTGGTGGTGAATTCCATTTTCAGGTACCAAACCCACATGGCTTGGCGACATCGCAACTGCCTGCTACTGAATTCGGTCTGCTCATCTGCCCAGCGTGCGCGAGCCGCCTACGGAGCTGCTTGCAGCGAGGATCTCGCTCCATGTACGGCCATGGGGTCAAATTGGTTATAGCAACACCCAAACAGATTGAAAAGTAATTTAGCACATATACATAATCATAATCTTAGTCAGAGTTTACTTTTGTATCGTTTTTGGGTGGTGCTACAGCCTAAGGTTTTGCTGAGCCATTTTCGAACACATGGATGGCCCCATCGCCTCATCCTCCTCGGAAGATTCTACCGATTCAGACTCGTCCGGCGACCGCTGCCTGGGGTATAAGAAACTGCAGTAGCTCAAAGATTGTCGAAGATGATACCCTGGATATACCGTAGAAAATCTGTGAAAAATCATGAAAGCCTATGAAAATCCACGATTTGCACATCATTTCCCCGGGGGAACCCATGGATTTCCATAGCAGGCTATAAAGGTTAGGTTGCTGGAAGGTACTATCAGGAAGATGTCTTGCTTTGTTACCGTACCCTTGGTGTGAGCCATGCTTGGATGATTTGGATGTTCATCCTACTTGGTCAATGGCAGCCAACCTGGATAAAGTGATTTAAAAAAAACGCCAACCTGAAAAGTTTGGTCATTTTGAGATTGTTACACCCAATCCAATTCCCATCATTCCGGTGATGTTGCGAGGTGAGGTCGTGATAATTCACCCAGATTGTTGCTTGGGGATATATGTTATACTGTTATAGTTATACACATTATATCCCTATACTGTTGGCTCATATCCCCATTCCATGTCCATAAAATGGCTGGTCTTATACCCCACCCATTACTTTTTGATGCTTGATTTCCATTAATTCCCCCTCCCCATTTTTCTAGGATCATCCCAATTACACCGCTACATATAAAACGGGTTGTTTCCCCAGATGCCCTCTGGTAATTGAACACAGCTGTGGAAACAATTTTTACAGCTAAATCATCGAACTATATAAACGGGCCATCTGTTCCATTGCTATCCTGCGGCAATCAAACATGGCTTGCCGGAAAATCCACCAGAAATAGTTCGATGATGTTCGCAGGCTATAAACCGCCATTTGGAGCGGATTTTCCCATTGAAACCTCCATGGATTTCATGGGGATTTCCCAGCCGGCCTCGGCCTCGATGAAGTGGAGTCCACACCTGCCGCCGCAGCAGGGGCATAGGCCTGGCACAGAAAGCTGGAAACCGTGCGATGGAAAATAGTCCGATGCTGGGAAAATCAATGTTGGTAAATCTGGTATCCATATGTGGTAAAAGGGAAAATCCATGAAAATCCAACTTTTGATCAGAACATCAGGGATAAGTATCTGTAAACGGTTGATTTTCTCCATTGCCCAGTGAAGTTGCAAATATTTCCATCAAGCCAGTGACTCAATGATAAGTATTAGCCATGAAAAAACAATATGTATATCAACATGACCTTTTTCATTGTTGGTTGATCAACCATGGAACTCCTTATTCAATCTTGCCTATATTCATACATATTCTGGATTTGATGTGCTTAGTTGCAGCTTTCTACTTGTTCATTCACTTGTGACTTGTACCTCATCCTGCTACAATTCATGCACATGCATTTCCAAAGCTGGGGGGTAGAATGCTACTTGATCTCCTACGCGGTCAACCCCCAACAACAACCTCCACTAGTAGGTCTCCAACAGCCATTGCAATTCTTCCCTCCGCACCTGTCTGTGTCCCTTGGTGTGCCAGACAAATGGAGGGGACAAACTGTGGCCTATGGCACATGCTGTCAAACTGGGAACCACTGCAGGTCACACATTCGCCATTTCGATCCAAGAAAAGGCCAACAAAGCTGAGTACAATGGGCCCCCCCAGGCCCCCCGGCTTGAGAGCAGCAGACGCCCATCACCCCTCGCCATCGGTGGCTGAAGTTGGTGCTTCTGAGCCAGAAACACCCAAGAGATCCCACCTTTGCAGAGCCATCGCCATGCAAAAACCTACAAAACGATATAGCTGGGCAGTATATTAACAAGCCGAGTTTGCAGTAGAAATCAACTACTTATCAGAAATTTATCTGAAAATTATCTGAAGATTATCCAATTTGCCTACCCGACCAAGGTGTACCGATTGGTGTGACCAAAGTGGAGGCCACTTGGAAACCATGGAGTCATGGCTGGCCTTGGCAATACTTACCGACGCGTTTAACCTGAAGAGATAGGATCAAAGCATAGCAACGAATTGCGTCATGACTACTCAACTTGCATCATCAACCACATATTCAGATCAGAGTTGCTACAAGTATACATGTACTAATCTAAAGCGATTCATTGCCAATAAAATAAAGTATGTAAGTATCAGTCTTGATTGGAGATTCGCAGCTCAACAAGACTCTCCAAACTCTTTTGCGTCGCTAACTCGGGACACAAACGAGTTACATTGCTGATGAAACTTCAAATGTATCAGACACAGTAGGCCTCATCCAAAGTGGTTTTGAAGTTGGTCAAATCATGTTTCTTCAAATGGGACTGGGTAAAACAATGATAAACCATCCCCGATTTCACCATATATATATATAGGTGCCATAAACCATTCCCAGTCATGGGTGGTTTATGGGATTGTTTTACCCAGAAGTAGAGGTGTCATTGCTCGCTGAAAACACCATCTGCTCTGGACTCTGGATGAGTTCGAAACTTCCAGGCTACGCATGGCCCCGCAGCTCACACCCATTCACCATGATCTGAGGCCGCCGTTCGATGTGGTTTCTTCGATACCATCCCAGAAAGGGCTTTCAGGAGAGGTTACACAACTGTTCCCAGGCAGGTGTGGGAAAAATTAATGCAATTCAGACATATATATATATATATATTCATTTATTTGTTTCTTTGTCAATTTATGCATCTATTTATGTATCTATAGATGTATCTATATGTGTATCTATATGTGTATCTATGTATGTATCTATATATGTATCTCTTTATCTAGGTATGAAATCAGAAACACACGTCTATTCCGTAAGGGCAGCCCAGGCACCATCATCATCATTGGCCTCAAGCTTTGGCATCAGCCTAATGTAGTAAAACCAGGTAAAGCCAATAAAAACAACTCCCAGTAACTACCACTTCGGGATGATTTTACCGCCCATTTTATGGTAACACTGGGCGTGGATGATTGTTGTGGCTTTACCACATTGACTCAATTTGCCCAGTTGGACCACGAGACAGGTGGTATCACCTGCTAGGACCTGGAGCGATGAAAAATGTTCAAGACAGGACTGGAGTCACATCTAAGACTCTAGCAGGATTCCACTCACTGTTGAGGCTTGAGTTTTCGGATTAATTGCCAATAGTTCGAGTTCGATATACATATATATATATATATATGTATGTGTATATATATATATATATTTGCAGGTGTTAAAAGAATAAGAATACGTATAGGAATAAGAATAAGAAATACCAATAACAATAAATCATACCACGTCACAGTTGAAGCTGACACATACGGGCACCACACCTGTGCCACAGGTGCGGAACTCAAATGGCAATCCAACCTTGGCACCAGCAGAAGTCAAAAAGGGATGCCTCCACGAACTTCTTTGCAGATCAATGGGACATAGTGAAACATTGTGGAACTTCATATATATATATATATGTACATAGCCAAAAAATAGGGCACCCATTGAATGGAAGTCATTTTCAGCGTCGAGGCCTTCAAGCCAGGAACGCTCTGCGATTACTGGGCATCCGTCTCAGAAACCTCTCCACGAGCTGTAACGAAGGCCTGGCAGAAGGCGTCAATAATGCGGCACCAATGGAACCACAACAAATTGTCATTGGTTGTACTACTGTGGTCCATCCATTTTTGTGGGTGATAATATTCCTTGGTTGTATCAAACCATCCATTCTTGGTAGGTTGGTCCTTTTGACCAACCCAACTTAGGAGTAGAGGAACCAAATTCATACTCATCACTTGCCCATCACATGCTGTGAGATGCTGTGAGTACTTTGTGAGGTAGAGTGAAAACTGAAAAACCTACAGATCCTACAGTATCCCTGAAAGTCCTGAAAGTCCTGATGCGACGAGCCAAAAAATCAAAAATGTCCGAAAAAAATACCAGGTATGCGACAAGTGTATATCAAAAAAATAGTATATACCCGAAAACATATCCGACATGTGACCCAACAAATGCGCAAGCCTTTGGTAACAAGTTACCCGCCTGTCGTTGTGACAACTTGCCGAGGTCCAGCAGGAACCTCCAGCGATGGTTTCAGTCATCATGGCCACCATGGCTTCGGCATAAAAGAGCGCCCACTCGTGTCCATGTGCGACTGTAGAGGTGTCAAGTGGCATGCACATATACATATATATATATATGTATATGTACATGTACATGCATATGTATATATGTATAATATGACATGTATTATCTATATATTATGTACAACTATATACATGTATATACATATATGTATATATGCATAGATATACAAATATACATAGAGGTATATATATTTATTTATTTATTTACATATATATATATATATACATTTCTGTAACCACCGCACGGCTACTAGATCTGCTCCCTTCTTTTTCCTTTCGTCGGCAGGTCGAGGTTCGGAACCTGTAACCACAGGTTTTGCTTTGGGATGCTGGACACTCCAGCCTGATCAGCCTAAGATGGAACGCCTCCATCTGGATGCATGCCAGACACCCTGGCATTGATCCAACTAAAACATGGATCTGCACCCAAGGCACTAGAGATTCCCAAAGCACTACAAAAATTGGACTACCTTGACTGCCGCCAGGAAAGGAAGATCCAGGAGAAAGATCGGTAGCTCTAATTCAAAGTGAGTGAAAGCATGTTGAACGTGCCATGGGTCTGAATCCCTCAATCTTGAAATGGGATCAGCCCAGTTGGACTTAGATGGTATTTATTCCCAGAACAAGACTGATTCCAGCGCAAAGAAGACTATGTGGAAGAAATGTGAAATGCGCTCCAAGTCAGCTGAATCACTACGTCCTCGGACTAGACACATCAAACTGGCCACGTTGTTGATGAACCAGTGGCCTCTGCGGCGTCGAAACATTTGAGCTCTTTTAACTAACCCATGTGCAATCATCAACATCTCCAAGTGGGCAATCTTCTGAGTGCCCGTGGTGAACCAGACAGAGAGCTTGTTGAGAAGAAGAGCTACAAAGGCCTCTCGGTGTCTGCTGGCTGGCGAGCCCTAAAGAAGCAGGTAGCCTCCTGATCCCTCACGGGGAGCATTCAAGGCAGCGTCTGAGGCTGCTACCACTCGTGGCCATCTTTTGTGGGTCAACCAAAAATGCCTCTTGGGTTGGCAAGCAAGAACTGTACGGATTAACGCAAAAATTGTTGCAGCTCCGAAGACAAGCGGTAACTCCGCCTATACTGGTGGTTCTTGATGGCCTGAAGACCTCCGCATCCTACTCTGCCAAACATCCCATTTTCGAGGAAATTCAAAACACCATAAAATTTGGAGGCTTGCGCAGGCGCGAACTTCTGTTGAACTTCAACCTCAGCCAACATGTTGCAGACTTTTTCCTGAAGACGTTCTCTGGCCCAAAAGGTGACACTGTTCGTGGTGTTCACCGTCTCAAAATTGTAGTCTAAACCTAAAAAGGTACCTGATGAAGCGCACGCTTGGCGTTTGTCATCTGCAAAGGGGGTGCCAAGCAGGACGTACAGTTGACTAAAAGTCCATTGGGCGGAAGGCCCTTCGGATTTCCAGGAAGTAATGTGGGCATCATCAAAATACATACTGACCAAAACACCAAGGAGACGCCTACCACATGCCTCGATCAACTTCGAGTAGCGGTTGAAGCTGGTGACTGCCNAAAACACCAAGGAGACGCCTACCACATGCCTCGATCAACTTCGAGTAGCGGTTGAAGCTGGTGACTGCCAGTGGCAAACCAAAAAGCAAGGAGCTGTAAAGCTGGAAAGCTGGCTTCTCCCATTCGTGGTACCAAAAGCAGACAACGCAGCCCAAAGCTTCCGCCGGTGAGATAGGGCTCTGGCGGTAGGCGTCTGGCCAGTCCTCTCCGGCTCCCTGCCAAGAATCCACTGCCAGCAAGGCGGTCCACTCCGCCTCTGACAGCTCTTGTGCCACCAGCGCCACATGCTGAGCAGGACGCAGGGGGGGGGAGCACAGGACCAACTTGTTCGAATCTTGGGAACGTTCAGACTGCCCGCCTCGCGCAGCATCGTCAATCACCCTCTGTCTGCCCGAGGCCTGGGTGATGACGTGGCGGGGGATCAGCCTGAAGGGCTTGTCCTTCACTGCACACAGCAAGGAAGGCCATGTCATTGGCGCAGTGCAGAAACCTTTGCCTGCGTCTTTCACTGACTGGGCCAGGGCAAAGACATCATCTTTGCCTGCCCTCAGCCCAGCCAGGATCTGCGCGTTATGGTCCTCCCAACCATCCAGAACATCGTCGAAGCTGAGGCGCTCCGCGGGCTGCTGGGGGAAGATGCCATAGTTGGGGGCGTAGCCTACTGCTNTATGGTCCTCCCAACCATCCAGAACATCGTCGAAGCTGAGGCGCTCCGCGGGCTGCTGGGGGAAGATGCCATAGTTGGGGGCGTAGCCTACTGCTGGAAGCCCTTCAATCAGCCCAAAGGGGTAGGTAACATCTGGCCACGACATCATCAACATGAGGAGTGCGACCAAACCTATGTCTATGTGGGCTGTCACTACCTGGATAGGACTTGGCTGAAACTGGTGCAAGTGCAAGGTCACTCCTTGCCAGCGCTGCTGGAGTTCAGTGAGAAGTCCAACTGCGAACTTGCGGACTCCACCAAATGCTGAGTGTCCTTGCTGCTGAAGGAAGCCGCATATCTAAGGTCTGCATCAACCAAAGGAGGCATCTCCAACGGGGTCGGACACTGCAGCAAGCCTTCAGCTTGATGGAAATGCTCTTCCATAGACAAGCTGGAGGACAACAGCGGGGGCAAGGCTGCCTTGTGGCTCAACGCGCCGGCTTGTTGCCCTTCAGCATGCCTCTGGCGAGGACGAAAACGTGGTGGGGCTTCAAGAGGAGCCAGGGGACCATCCCAAGAGAGCCCTCTGTCGTCGCGCCATCCCACGTAGCCCAGAAAATTGGGGTGTTGAGGAGATCTTCAATAATAGGGAAACGAAAACCAACCAATCTTCCAGGAACAGCTTGCGAAAGGGGGAGGATCACTTCCTCCTGCGCAATGCTCCACACTGGCTGGGGAAGAGTCAAGCTGGCCAAACCTTGGGCTGTCAGACAAACTCTCCTTGCCGGAGTTGCTGCTCGCGGTGTGAGAACTATCTTGCTCAGCGGAGGGTCTGCCTCTGGCTGCAAGGCATCAAACACCATTCCTGCCAGCAAATCGGCTTCACACTGGCCGTCGTGCTGGCAGTCGCACCAGCAACTTTCCCTCCAACTCAGGCAATCACTCCACAAGTTGTGCGAGACCCATTCGACATACTTGGGGAGCCACTCGTCCAGAGAAATGTTGTGTCCTGGGATGAAGGGAGAGGCCCACTTGGTTTTAGGAATCCGGTGGCTGTAATGGCCTGGCCTACATAGACTGCCTCCGGTGGCAGAGCTCCGTCCTTCAGTACGGCAGTCACCCTGCCTCTGCGTGGAACTCTGGCTCACTCGGGCGCACTGCCTCGTAGGTCTCCTTGACTATGGCGCCAAGTGTCCGGGTCGACTCCCGGTACTTCGACACCCATTAGGATCTCTCTTCGAGGTCTTTGGTCTGCAGCCAACTGAGGCATTCGCCTGGTGCCAATTGCATAACAACTCGTTTGGCACGTGAGTGGTACTTGAGGAGGATGTCCAAAGGGGCACCAACTAAATGCGCAGTGTCAGAGCCCATCACATCCTCGTCCTGGGCTGGAGGGGCACCGGAAAGTCTGGATGATCCCGCCAGGGCATAGGCAAGCATGAGGGTATGCAACCTATCGAGGTAGTGATCCACATCCTTGGGCCCTNCGGAAAGTCTGGATGATCCCGCCAGGGCATAGGCAAGCATGAGGGTATGCAACCTATCGAGGTAGTGATCCACATCCTTGGGCCCTGGTTCCTCCAGCTGACACACCATGTTACCCCGGCCATGCGTATGGCATAAACATGTAGGGTATAACCCTATGCCATCACCTGGCATGGGTATGCCCCCTACCACAGCTGTGGACTGAACCCTCAGGCACAGACATTGATCCAACTAAAACATGGATCTTCATTTGGTTTGCAGGAAAGCTTCATACAAACCAAATTGCCCCATGCGGCCCGGCCACTCCTGGCAGCCATGGGGACGTGAAATTGAAAGTAGAAAAATCGTCAGAAGGAGGGTGCGACAAAGTCATAAATGGCTCAGGAAACCTCCTGGCCAAAAATNAAAATCGTCAGAAGGAGGGTGCGACAAAGTCATAAATGGCTCAGGAAACCTCCTGGCCAAAAATGGCATGTCGAAGGACCACCTGTCCTACCCCATCCTGTGACAAAATGGGAGCGAAGGCCATGTTGCTTGAACCATGAACTCATGGCACAACTAGGCTAAAGTAGGGTATAACCCCCGACCAAACTTGGTATGGGTATGCCCCCTGCATTAAACGACAGCTGTCCCCTCAGCTTGCCCCCAATGACGGGCCCTGCCCAATCAAAGAGAAGCAGAAGAATTTTGAGGAACGACACGTCAGCTGGGCTAGTCCCACCTCAGCCTATGCCGTATGAGCACCTGGCCCACTACATCCTCCTTTAAAAGCAAACATCCCCACCTGCATCGGGTCACTCCCGGCACTGTCAGACACACTGACATTGATCCAACTAAAACATGGATCTGCACTTGGTTTGCAGGGAACTCCATGCAAACCACATTGCCTCATGCAGCCAGGCCACCCTGGCAGCCATGGGGACGTGAAATTGAAAGCAGAAAAATTGCCAGAAGGAGGGTGCGACAAAGTCATAAATGGCTCAGGAAACCTCCCGGCCAAAAATGGCATGTCGAAGGACCACCTGTCCTAACCCATCCTTCCTTATTCCGAAGACACTCTCCGGAAGGAAAAGGTGTGACACACCATGTTACCTCGGCCATGCGAGATGGCACAAACATGTAGGGTATAACCCTATGCCATCACCTGGCATGGGTATGCCCCCTACCACGGCTGTGGACTGAGCCCTCAGGCACAGACATTGATCCAACTAAAACATGGATCTTCATTTGGTTTGCAGGAAAGCTTCATACAAACCAAAGTGCCCCATGCAGCCAGGCCACCCCTGGCAGCCATGGGGGCGTGAAATTGAAAGTAGAAAAATCGCCAGAAGGAGGGTGCGACAAAGTCATAAATGGCTCAGGAAACCTCCCGGCCAAAAAGAATGGCATGTCGAAGGACCACCTGTCCTACCCCATCCTGTCTCCCGAGGTCCTGGATCTTCTCTTTGATTAAGGCGTCGACAACAACTCTGTCGAGGGTGAATTGCTCCCTTAGCTTCCGAAGTCGCTCTTTGGGGGAGCCTGACAAAATGGGAACGAAAGCCATGTGGCTTGAACCATGAACTCATGGCACAACTAGGCTAAAGTAGGGTATAACCGCCGACCAAACTTGGTATGGGTATGCCCCCGACATGAAAAGACAGCTGTCCCGTCAGCTTGCCCCCCAATGACGGGCTCTGCCCAATCAAAGAGAAACAGAAAAATTTTGAGGAACGACACGTCAGCTGGGCTAGTCCCACCTCAGCCTATGCCGTATGAGCACCTGGCCCACTCCATCCTCCCAAACGTCCCCACCTGCACCGGGTCACTCCCGGCACCTGACCAGACAGACGGACAGACATGACTCACATGAATCCGGACTGCTGCGCGTTGCAGGGGGGAAAAACATGAACAGTGCAGCAAGGAAAAAGAACAATGATATGTTCTGATACTTGACTCCAACTGTCATGTATGATGAAAGAACAAAAGAAAAAGTGGTAGCCTCTCATTTTCCACGCAAGCTGTAGATACACATCTCGGCTAGCATACCACTATCGGCAAAAAGAGCCGAGCTTCAACTCTTATTCGTTGGTGGGCTAAAGCCCCAAGAATACAAATGTAAATTCACTCCAACAGAAAGCTGGCAGGGGCGCGATCTCGGCACCCAGAACAAAATGGTAAACTCCATGCAAGTGCTTCGTACTTGTCGACAGTGATGTAGGGATCCTTCAAAGCTTGTCCGTCAGGATGTGCACGTGGGACTTATCCGTGGCAGCCCAAGCCGTTGCCTTTGGCAAGGGAGCAGCCAGGGTGGGCGTAGCCACTGTGCGATGTGCCCAATCAGCAAGGCCTTTGTCTTGAAACGCTTGCTGCAACTTGATGGGCCTGCGCTTGAGGATCCCTTCCTCAGCTGTCCTGATGTTGCATCTTCCCATGAGGGCATAGACGACCGTGCCTGCAACTGCTGCTCGATGGCGTCCGGCAACACAGTGGAAGAGGACTGTATCGCCTTGAAACAGGCTACGGCGCACCAGTGGGAAGAGCGCCTTCCAAGAGGCCTGCCTGGCCATGGCATCAGCTATGGGAAATTGGCGCAACACCGCACCTTCCAGAGTGATGCCGCCACGGCGCTCAGGCGACTCCGCCATGCAACAGACCTGCAACTGCGCTGGAGGAAACTGTTGTTTGGTCTGCTCCGTAGGGATTCCCGAAATCCAGAGTTCTCCGCCTCCACGGAGCTGCAGCACCAAACTGGGCTTTTCCGTTTGTTTTCCACTGACAGTTGCAAGCTGATCGTAGCGCCTGTCTGCTGCTCCCAAGGGCACCATGTCAGAGATCGGGATGAGCTGCTGGACTTCAGCAGGGTCACCCTCTGCAGCCTGACCAGGTGCCTCCTGGCGGGCTTTCTTCTTGGGAGGTTCCTTTGGCTCAGGCGGTCGCTCCGCCCTTTTTGCTGGACCCTTAGGGTGATCAGCAGCCGCAGGTGATGCCTTCGCCTTGACCAAACGCTTGGCTGAAGCAGCCTCAGCTGGGGTCTGAGGCTTGGCAGAAGCCGGTGCTGGTGCCGTCACTGACATGCTGGAGGACGAAGATTCATCGGAGGTGTCAGCCTCCTCTCTGGTAGGAGGTTCCTCCTCCTTGGCGCTGGGTGACTGACCCGGGCCGCATCTCCTGAAAGCGCTCCACTTTCATGGCCCTACGGCCCCAGCATGTATCTGCCGGATGTTTCCCCCCGGCAGGCACGTCCTGATTGCAAGACGACAGCGCACAGATGGCGATCAGCACATCGGTCCCCATGCTGGCAACTGGCTGTGTTGAAGGCAGTGCACAAGCGTGATCCATCTTTCAGAGTCTGGGTGAGCACGTACCCCTTCAACTCAGCTGGCATGGGGTCGCCGGCAGCAGCACGCTGGTCAGAAGATCGCTTCTTCTTGGCAGCAGCTGCCAACTCCTCTGAGAGTCTGAAATGAGCTTGGAGCTGAACCGCATCTGGAGGAAGGGCCCACACCACCGTAAGGTCCTGCTGGATCTTGCGATCGACCTCTTGCTGGGCAAAAGCGGCAGCATCAGACAATGCGGCTCGTGGGATCACTTCCCAAGCCTCGTACTCAGCCAGTTGGGCTACTGCACAATACACTCTGTGCTTCACCCGAACGGACTGGGTATATCGGGCAGCGGAGTAAAGGTGGGGCATCGCTGCCTTGGACTGATCCTGATCAGTCCAGTCTCCAAGGGCTAGCATTTCCTCCTCTGAAAACTCAAGCATGTGGCCAACAGTTGGCATCAATCTTCTGAAGCTGTATGTGGTAAGGCCCTCAAGGGGCTCCACCAGACCTTGGAAAAGGTCACGAGCTGCGGATTGGATGTCCTTGATGGAGTAGGGGTGGCCATTGTTGTCAAAGCAGAACCCTGCCTTGGTGGCCGTAGCGACCGGGAGCTGTTGAAACTCCTGGAGCCAAGCTTCGGCCCATGCAAAACCAGACGTAAATCTGGCTGGTGCTGCCCAGTCAAATCCTTGGCGATTGGCCACTTGTTTGCCCTTGGCGCACCTTGCATGGATCGTGGACAGAGTTAGCTTCACCGGTGTCGACAAGGACACATGCCTGTACCTCAGGCATCCTTGCGCCACAAGCCAACTCCCCCTATTGCCCAAGCGGAAATGTTCCTCAATCTGGTCCTCGAGGAAGGACATCATGGGTGGCTCCACAACGACCGCCTGGCTCTTCTTTTTGGTCTTCTGCTCTGTTGGAACTGGTGTTCGAACTCCACTGAGGGGCCACCCTAGGTTGCCGTTCTTCACCAACCAACGAAGACCATTCAAGGCTCGAACAGGGGCCTCGGTGCCCTGATTCACAAAGGAGATGAGGTCCAGCTCCTCGGGAGGCAAGACACGTCCCCTCTCAGCCATAAAAACGCGAAGCTCGACGAAGGTCCTAACACAGTTGATGATGGTGGCCTTGTCCGCCTGTGTGACCTTGTCTTGGGCCAAACGGGTCACTCCCGTATGCCACTCTTGCTGCATCCTCTCAGAAAGATCGCCCATAGGTCGAAGGACTCCGCATCCGAGGAAGACCTGCTTTAACGTGTCCACCCTCTGCAGGATCTGCTCAGGCTGGCTGTCGTTGGGCCTCAACCTGATTGCAGGGCGCTTGGACATAGGCAAGTCAGCCTTAGTGGAAGGGCCCCTGAAGAAAGCAGAACTTGAGGGATTTTCCACGGCGGCAGCTGCAGCAGGGATCAACTTCTCGTCCTCTTGAGCTCTGACCTGGGCCCAGGCAGCAGCCACAAAGTCGCCTCCAGCCAGCGTGGCCTCTTCCAAGCTGCTGAAGGCATAGGCGAAGTCAGCGTCGTCGAAGAGAAGGTACTTCCCCCGATACTCCCTGACCCTGGCCTGCTGGACCTGGGCCAAGTTGGTGTCAGCATCGAGGGGCCCTGCTGCAGCTTCTACGGCGTAGCGGCCGGATGCCATGGCCAAAGCAGACGCGCCGAAGGCCTGAAGCACGAACTGCGGAGAAGAAGAAGTAGCATTGTTGGTGCCATCATCAAGGCAAGGGACACAAGACGGGACGCCCCCCGACACCTCAACCTTCCCTGAAGTAGAGGGCAAGCAGGCCTCACCGAGGCCTTCGTAGCTCGCCCAAAAGGGGTGGGCAGTGCCGCTACCCTCATAGGCCCTGAGTCCAAGAGAGGTCACTCCTCTCAAGGGCTCATGCAGAGCTCGACGACGAGTCAGAGTCCCCGCACATGGCACAAAATTCCAAATGGCCTCTGCAGGAATCACACCAACGCGTCCCGCAGCCCGGGCAATCGGAGAATCGAGGGAGGTTGCAGACCACGCAGATCTCAGGGATCCTCTCCAGCTCGGCCAAATGTGCGCCAAGCAGCAGGCGTAGACACCTTCCTGCCTGGGCGCTGGCACTCTGCTCTTCGTCCCGAAAGAACCACGGGTCTTGCCAAACTCCATCTCCATGTTGCNAAGCAGCAGGCGTAGACACCTTCCTGCCTGGGCGCTGGCACTCTGCTCTTCGTCCCGAAAGAACCACGGGTCTTGCCAAACTCCATCTCCATGTTGCCAAAGCCTCCAAAGGGCGAAGAAGTAGCTCTGTGAGACGCCATCCAAGCCCAAGGACAAACGGTCCGAGAGCGAAGCAACATGCCTCGGGATGTAGTCTTCGACAGAGCGCCCAGAAGCCACCATCTGCACGGCGAGGAGATCCAATCTCTCACGGGGTGCAGCGTGGAAACGGTTCCAGGTGGCTGACACGGTCTCTCCGTGATAAGCGAAAACGGCTCGGCGGGTCCAAGTACCAATGAAAGGAAATTGGAAACCCCCTCTAGCCATTTCACAACGGGCACAGGGTATTTTGCAACATGGCATACGCCTGAGGGGTGGCATGGCCTCTGATTGCAAAACTGGCAGAGCTGGGTCAACTCCCAGATGCACAAGTTCGAAGACCGACCCCCAAAGTACCCTGGCCTCGTCCACCTGCCCAGAGAGAACAAGGGCATGGATGTGCTGGTTAAAATCCAGCCAAGCGCCCGCTGAGAGCAGCACCTCGTCAGTGTGAACTGCCACATGGACACCAGGGGTGGTCATTTACCAGACCGGAAGGGTAGTACCAAAATAAAAACAGTGCTATTTTGGATCAAGGCACTTGAGCCAAAATAACACGTGGTTAAGAAATGATAAATGCAAACCCTAGCCTTCCAAGACCTGATGCATACATATATATGTGCATGTGTGTGTGTGTGTTGCATCAATTGTAACTACAATTATCCGTGTCTATATGCGTATGTAATACAATGTAACGTATACAGTATACACCGCTATTTATCCGAAAATGCAAGAACATAGTAACACCAGGCACGCATGTGGCTAAAATACATAGATATAGAGAGAGGTCCTAGAGAGGTATTTATCTTGGCAGTTTCTGATTTTTTTTGCTACAGCTGTGCATACCTTCACCGCTTGGCCCCTCCCCTTCGAGGCAATGGCTCTGTGTCCAGGTCTTCGTCGATGTCACGGAGATCCTGTGGTCGTGAGTTGTGGCAAGGCCCTGGACAGACCCTGGGCTGGAGATGGACGAAAGTTGGAAATCAAAGTTGGAATCGCAAATATGTTCCCTTTAATAAACCCATAAAAATAGTTGGAACATGTTTGCGATGATCAAGGTCAAAAAAAAGCTGCTTACAGTATCTTTATTAAAAAAAAAAAAAAGCTGGAAAGACATATCATGCTTAGCCTCAACACCGAGCTGTTTCCAGCATCTACAGCAGTATGACAGATTATCATGCTTCACATCAGCCAACCTGTCCATGATTCCCCGCTTTTTTGCGCCATGAAAATTGCGGAGCTTTTCACACTTCGAGTGATACTACGCTTTCAGATCTTTCGTCTAGTCTCGTCGAGCCGTCGACGCACATGGCAGGACCTCAATGTTGGGAGCCGGGTGCCGCAGGTGTCATCGAAACCACCAGGGGCCATAGATACGACGGCCCTGCGCCTCGTAGATGTACTGAACTCTTGGAGGCATCAGCCAAGGATCTCCCACCAGCCGCCTACCTTCACCTTCAACCTTGCCAGAGCCTTGCCAGAGCCTTGCCAGAGCCTTGCCAGTTCATTTTCTTCCATTCTCCTGGTGCTTCTGCAGATATCCCTTCAAATGCTCAATCTGCAGTTCCACCTGCTTCATTTCCAGCATGGTACTTTGCAGCATGCCTTGTGCATACAGCAGGTTGGCCGGGTAATGCAACTGCCGTGTCTCCTGGACCTGCACCGAGACCTCCTTTCTGCTGGGGCTGGTGGTGGGCTCGGACATGGTGGGAGCGGAAGTTTGGGCCATTGGGGCTGCAGGTGGTCCAAAGCAGTTGGGATGGTTTCATTAACCAGGGGAAACCCAAACGAAATTGGATTCTTCCGTGAAAATGACTAATTTTGAGGTGGTTTGCGGGTCCCAAAAATTCACAGAAAGCACCAGTCGTGGTCAAGTGTTCTGGAGGTTGGTTCAACGCAACGCAGGAGGCAATCCAAAGATCCAAATGTAGGAGCTCCATCCGTCAGCAAAAAGTAGGCAGTCACGGGGAGGTCCTCTGCAGTGAACCCTGCATCTTCCATGTTGACCTTGGTCAGGTGCTAAAGAAATGGCTGAAAGTCCATTCCTGGTTTGACACGGTGTGAGATGTGACTTTCACATGTGGGATATGTCACGTCATCACGGTGTGAGATACGTCGTGTCATTGCAGAGGGCATTGGTAATTTCACCT
The DNA here is from genome assembly GCA_003297045.1 of Symbiodinium sp. clade C Y103. Taxonomy (NCBI): domain Eukaryota; class Dinophyceae; order Suessiales; family Symbiodiniaceae; genus Cladocopium; species Cladocopium sp. clade C. The sequence continues at coordinate 65,166 of BGPT01002375.1, read as the reverse complement.
GTCCGTATGAAGCGATATGAAGAGGTTGTCCAGTCCAGGCATCCATGTGCAACCCATTCGGAAGTGAATCCTGGATACATCACAGCCATCTGACCTGAAATCATCTTGGGCTTGTGGCGGGGAAGAAGGAAGGCGACTCCAATTTTGGGAAGCCACCTGGTCAGCGTGCTGTCAACCACAGGGCGGACGCGCAGAAAAAATGCAGTGGAATTGGTCATGCCCTGCGTGAGAGCAGTCCATTCCCCAAAATACTAAGAACCCCCGAGAACCGCTGGTTTAGCATGGCATCTATACCAGAATAAATGTAAAGCATTTCGGAGGAGGTGTAATTTACCTCGGGGGGATGGAAATACATGATAAATCCAGCTCCCCCTATTCCTGAGCTTCCACGCCCAGGGGCTCCTGCTCAAGCTGCGCAAACTCCTCCAAATCCGGCAGCACCACCTGCTTGGATAGTACTTCATACCCTGCAGAAAGCAGATCTGTTGGAATGTGCAGGACAGTGTCTCACCAACAAACCCCGTGATCGGTGTGATCTGCAGCAGTGCGGATGGTGGAGGAGGTTCCTGTCGAAAGGCCCGACAATCCCCTACAGCCATAGGGCTGCTATGCTTCAACATGCATGGAACTGTCCGAGCAAAGGAAAAAAGGATGGGATACAGCACCAGCTACCTCGAATGGAGATGCCCCAACTACTATGCACCCCAAACATCTGTGGGTTCTCCCCTGGGCAAAACCGAGCTTCTTCATATGCAACCAGGTGCCTCTGTCCAACACTGCAAGGAGTCTAGGCGTTCCTGCACCTGTATATCCACAGCAAGAGTCATTTCCATGGGTCACCAATCTGAGAAACCACAAGCCAGTGCGCCTCAGGCGACATGCCAGCAGCATCACGCAGCTCTGCCTCAGTTGAAGCGGCCGGTCAACACGGCACGTTGGGTTGGAAGATTTGCTCAGGTCCTCCATCTATTTCTTGGGGTTAGATCCCAATGAACCGATTGATTTGTGGATCATTCAGCTGCTCCCTGAGCTTGACCACGCAGATCTTCCGCAACAGCCCCGTGAGCTCCGGAGGATGTGCCTGATCACCTTTGGGACAAGCAACATCCAAGATGGAAAAGGGCGCGGGAAAAAAGCACCAAAGTTCCAAAATGTCTGGGAAACAACCCCTTGTATCATTACAAGAATGATTGAAGCCGCGTTCATCCCTCAAATCTGACTCAGCTCCCTTGCGATTAAAAGCCACCGTCCTTCCTCGATGAAGTTCTGAGCTGCGTGCGATTGGCCTTCTGCACAGCAGCCTGAACTGCAGCTTTTCAGGGGTTGCAGGGCAAATGGCAGGTTGCAAAAACAAAGGCCTCAGTCCTTAGAAATAATGTCTCTCTACTGGTCTTTCACAAACTTAACGGAAGCACAGCAACCCAAAGTGACCTCTCTGAACGCTGTGGCGGTCGACAAGGCATTGGCCAAACGACACATGGTACTGCCTCGATCACTGGAAACCGTTCACTCCAGATTTGAGGGGGACCTCAAAATCCTCCAAATGATGATTGTTTTCAATGGACAAACCAATGGTTTGGGGCACACCTCTTTCAGGAAACACTGTGAAACACACATTTTGTTGATGTCGCACATCACTTGAACAATTCGAGACGGGTGATGTCCCTTTGCTGCAAATGCACTGTTTGACGCACCAATCCCTCCAAACAGCTGCCTTCCTCCAGAAAGCGGCAGACTGCCTCACACTGCAAAGAGCAAGGCCTTTGACAGCACTGCACAATGATGGGCCGCAGCTTGTCCCCGGCCGCCTGAATTGAAGCATTCTGCGGACCTCGAATCACTTCCAAGCACAGGGCACACACCTGAGCATGCCAACTCCAGGCAGGCAGAACGAAGTGCTTGCGGAGAACCCTCCAGAAGTGATTGGTTTTGGAAAGATCTTTGACTTTCTCAAATGTGGTATCTCCCAATAAGATATCCCTTTTGTTGGAGATGGTTTCTTATGGGATTTGCGGCCCTACCGTGGTTTCCGTGGGGATTTCCGAGGTGTCCATGGGAATTTCCACCGAAAAAGTCCTCGGTTTCCGGGCCGTGTTCAGCATCACCGACCCCGGTGGTGGCCCAGGAGTCAAGATATGATGCAGGCATCGGGTCAAGAGCTCTTGCTGCAGGAAAACCTGCGCCAGGTGGTGCTTGGAGGAGTTTTTCCAACAAAGTTATGGGGGCAGAATGGGTATTTAGTGGGAATAGCAGTGAGAATAAAATTGGATGTTTCAAAATGACCAACTAATTGGGATAATCTGGAAAGCTCAAATTTAACACCCTATTTATGGCAATTTTGAATGGGGAAAATACGGTTCTACTCCAAAAAAAGTAATTTGATGGTACTCTATTTTCAGTCAAATCCAACTGGAACATCCTCCAAGTTCACTTTTTGGAGGAACTTCAGTTTTGGAGGGTGGGCCCATTGTGTATCTTCTCTGTTCCATGATGGTCATAGTATGACACGATCGAAACAGATTGCTTTTCACTAAAGCCGCCAAAGCAGCCTTAGCCTCCTGAAGGTGGAAGCCTCTTGTCCCTGATGAAATTTTTAGGGGGTGCCCTGGGCCTGCAAAATCTCCGAGTCCTGCGTGCGGTTCAGCTCCACCAAGATGAAGGTGGCCTCTATTCAGCTGGACCCGACCTCCATTTCCATTTCGCACCATTTCACCGACAAATACTGGGGAGATCAATGGGTATAGCATATATGGAACCAATAAACTTGATTTGCCAAAGATGTTTGATCCTGGGGTTGGCTCCAAGCACGTCCCGACCGCAGCCTCCACAGCCAACTCTCCAGAAAATGGGACTCTTTGCCTCAGGTCCAGCTTCCAACCGCAGGTGGGGGTGAAACAAAGGAACCAAACCGAAGATGCACTCAGGAGATCTCAGGAGGCGACATCTTCTGGCGCATCTGGTGCTCCTCAAGTTTTGCCTCAGGCGCCGGGAGTACTGCAACCCAGGTCAGTTGAAATAAACCCAATCAATGCAGACCCAATCAACTGCAGAAAGATGCAAGATTCTGAAGTCTTGCTTCCCTCAAAATCAATCCATCAAATCTTCCGCCCAAACCTACACCAGAAACGCAGGCACTCTTTTCACAACTTGCTTCCAACCTCTCTGTGCAGCTGGCCCCTTCTGGTCAGCTCCCATTCATCCGCCGGTGGGCCTTCCACCTTTCTGACCGCGACCAGGCCGCTGCCCTGCAGCAGCCCATCCAGGCCTTCCCGGCCAGGCGCTTCCGGCAACGGCAGCGCCTGGTCCTCGGCCTCTGAGGCCGTGATCAAAATGCGGTCGCGCAGCCAGGGGTCGCTGCCGTCATCGATGTGGAAGTCACCCAGGCGCCACAACAGCAACAACTGCACCTCGCGACAGGAGGATGGCCACAGCCCCAACTGATACTGCCGTGCTGATAGTATACTCCCATGATCTCCCAGTCATGGAAAAAAAAAAGACATGTCGCCATGGCCTGCTGGCTCACAGGTGTCCATTTACCTCAGTGGAGCATTTCTGGGTAACAACCCACGGTTTGGCCTGTTTCGTGGGTTGAAACACTTTTGGATGTGCCTGCCATACAATTAACCAGCAGGGCGTAACCAAACTTCAACAATCAGCTTCATTTTGTGATATTGCTAACTCGATTGCCGTAATTCTCATGCCCACTTGACGGTGGGTAAGGACGGATTTTGAAAAAGGACTATTAGGATGGTTCCAACATGTTCCGACCACTCAGTAAGCAAGTCTTAAATGGGGCCGACCTGTCAAGAATAACCTCTTCCCCCTGTATAATATTAAATACCCCATAAATGGCATAAGTTTCTGTTGCCGTCTCACCAACAGTATGTCACTGGGGATCCATAGAAAATCTATGTCTATGCATGACCTTTTTTCCACCACACCTGGCAGCCCAGGGGCGTAGCACTTCCTCATGCAAAAAGGTCACGTTCCCACGCACCGTGGGACGAGCGATGACCTTCCCAGCAACCAGCATTCCAGGGCTCAGGTATCTTGAAAGGATGGCTTTAACTCAAAGGGCAATTGAAAAGGCCAAACTTGGTTTATATGTCATTTTGGGGTTTTTGACACTGTGACTCTCTTGTGATGATGAACTGACTTTTACAACATGTGGTTGCCAAATTTGGGCCGAGTCTGGGGCCCGCACCATGACCTCCAAAAGCCCATGACGAGGATGACCTTCACGATCTTTGTGATGCCCAGGCATTCCTCAGGGATGCTTTCCCACTTTGGGGATCTAAAAGTGCTGTTCTTGGGTACTTTGGGCCACCAGTCTTTTTTTCAAACACATATGTTTCTGAGGACGTGTGATATATGCGTGCACGAATCTGCATTGATATAATACACATGTATTTACATCATGTGACATCTCTTCGAGCATCCTCTTCACACCCAGCGCATTGGTGGTTGACAATTTCAGCAACCAGCTGATGACATCTCAGTGTCCAATGGTGTTTTCATGACAATGTGGTGGTACCCCATCTTGGCACAAACCCACATCATATCTACCCCAATATTGTTGGTCATTTTTGGATTCTATCCCCACTATGTTCACTATATCCCAAGTATCCCCATCTTCCTTCCACATCTGCTGAGTCATCTGCCACGTCGCCTGCAATGGCCGGCAGCCACGCGTTGTTCTCCCCACGTCGGATCCCCAGCGCTAGCGACCCGGCGCGGTCCATGCCAGGCACACCAGGGTTGTCCAGGCGCAAGCGAAGGGAGGCGCCTGGGGATGAAATGATTGGGGATATATCTAAGGTAAAGAAATGGCACATATATTATAAATATATATATATATATCTCTCTCTCAGTGTATGTATCTCAGTGTGTGTGTGTGTCTTCATCTTCTTGATATTATCATCATTGATATTGATGATGATGATGATGATGATGATGATGATGATGATGATGATGATGATGATGATGATGATGATGATGATGATGCTGGTGGTGATGATGATGACGACGACGACGACGACGATGATGATGATGATGGATGTGTGCGTGTGTTGGTTGCTTGGCTTTGCGGGGGTACTGGTGCGAGATAATTGGAAGTTGATTTGTGTCGATGCTTGATTGAATACAGCAGAATCTGCCAAACATCTGCGGTTCTGGCCTCCCACATCCACGGTGGAAGGTGTGGAATATCCAACCACCTTTGCCCACTGTGCAGTTTTGGTCGCCTGCTGTGCAGCATCCTGCTGCAACTTCAAGGCCACAGCCGGGTGCCACCTCAGCTGGTGCGGCCCCTGCCCATGGGCCGCGGTGGCTGGGTGGAAAGCCAAGGCGCTCCAATGGCATCTGAAAGGATGGCGTAGTGCAACTCACAGCTATGGGTTCTTCAACTGCCTCCTGCCAAGACTGTCCTACCCACAAGTCATGTGGCAGCTACAGCCACTGATGTCTGATGGTGGTGCCGATGCTGACTTGTGGATAAGTTGTGTTTTGCTTCAAGTCTTGGATTCGCCCTTGCATCAAAAGATGCCAAGAAAGAAACATGGTCAGAGAGTATATGCGCCAGAATTCTAGGTATCTTTTTCCTTTCACCCATTTCCACGACAGTGGCATCAGCAACTTAGACTATCACAGTGATGGCAGAAACTGATCTGCCAGGCTCTCCTTGAGTGGCTCCGCATCTTGTCCACTACGACCATGCATTGATGCGGAGAGCCAAGCGGAGATACCGCAGCATGGCATGGCACCCCAGGGCTGCTCGAAGAAAGTGTGACTGCAGGGTTTCTGTGACTGGGCTGCTGTTGGTGTGGTGTTCATCTTAGATCGCACATCTTCCTCCCATGTCAGTATAGAAAGTAGGGAACCCGGGCCAGCTGAAGGCAAATGTGATGCGGGAAGGATATGGATCGAGTCATCGCAGAGATGGATTTGCCAACCTGTTGGATCAGCCTCTGGAAGGAAGTACACTCTTGAGCAAAAGCTGCCAATGATGACCATCCCATCCAGGCATCAAGGCATCAACTATCAAATGACTTAAATGATCTTAAATTCGTTACAACTCATGCGTCAATAAGCTGGCAGCCAGGGACCCAGTAACACAATCAAACCAACTAGTTGCAAGCCGAGGCGACACGATACTTGTGTATCCATTGGAGTCTATTGAAAGCCATTCAACCCCATGAAAATCCATTAAAGCCTGTTAAATTGAACCTTTTCTATCTTTCGGTGGCACCAACAAGACACCCTGTGACTTCAACCAGTCCCTGAGCTCCCCGGCTGCCGCCCTGCGAATGCGTAGCTGGGACAGCATCTGAGCACGTAGCCATGCCTGCGCTTTTCCACTGCTGAGATGGTGATGGTTGATGCATTTTTGATGGAAAGTTGGAAAATTGGATCATTTTGTTGATGGTTTGGGGTGGAAAATGTGGAAAAATGTGGAAAATCTTCAAGAATCCTTCCTTTCCAAGTCTTTCCAATACGATCAGCGTCAGCGCAACATCCTCCGAGCCTCTGAGGAGTTCTCCTCGCGGTTTACGCCTTTCATGGCTCGGAGCACCTCCTGGCGTGGAGCCATCCCCCCAATCCGATTTTCAACCAACGGAAAATGAGGTTTTGCCTGGCAGAAACGGTGAATTGTGATGATTTGTGGCCAATGATGTCATTTTTGGGGAAATGGGTTTGAACATGTTTAAACATCTTTGCGCCAAAGTAGATGTTCGCCCATGCCCCAATCTTACACCAAAACAATGTTATACAAGCAATGCATTTGTAAAAAGATGAAAGAAGACACTAGCTATACAGATATATATATATATATACACAGTGGTTTTGATTTGAAGCTTAAGATTTACGGCTTCAGGGTGTATATAGGCTTTTGGGGTTTTGGAGTTTATTGTTTTGGAGATTTGACAACCTCTCTCTCTCTGTATTTGAGCAAGTCAAAAGATCTGCAGGACGCGTCACAGGCAAACATCCATCTTGCGGAGCACGTTTGAGACCCAGGAAAAACCATCCTCTAAATCAACTTGGAGGTGGAAAACCCCTCATTAAAAGATCATTTTCCCAGCTCCAAACCTCCATCCCCAGCCACCCGCATGGGATCCTCCACCTCCGGTGATGCCAGGGCATGGAAGAGATCCCAGGTCTCCTGGTCCTGGGCATTGAAAAATCTGATGAAAATATGGCGAAAATAAAAATGCCATGGAATCAACTCGTAGAAAAATATGGAGAAATCTTGGGATGCTAATTTTACCTTTTTTTCCAACTTTGAATCATCTATCAAATCATTCCAAATGGAAAAAAATATCGATTGACCAAATAGGATTGACAAACCAAAAAATGTATGGAACCACTGGCCAATTGGCCAATCTATGTGATGCAATAATACGGCATAATACAACATAATACAATATAACAAATAGTATAACATGATAGGGCACAACAAATTACAATACATTCCACTGCAACATAACATAATGTAATTTATCATAAAACATGTAAAACACTATAAACGATACCACAATATGGTACGATATAAGCAACCAAATAGACTGCACGGCATGTCTTTCGCACCTGCTTGAAGAGTTCACCCTCCTTCACCTGCAGCTGTCTTTCGGCTTCTGGAGCTGATGGATATAGGTTTGTCGGAAACAGGTTGCCCAAAAAATCGCATGGTTTAAAGCTGTAAAAAAAAAAACGACTTAAAATTGATACATTGGTGTTATCCCCCGCTTTAGAAGCCCCTTGTCCCCACCACAAAATGCCCGCATGTTGCAGGTAAATTCCCTGTGTAAAATAAGATTTTGTTGCGGACCAAGCCATATTGTTGGTCATGTGTCCCATGAAGCCACCATAAAACATCATAGTCATAACTTATGGTTGGTTTTCTTGATATGGGGGCTTCATGGGAAACCCTTTATGATGGGAAATTATAACCCATTTAATACCCTCCATATCACTTTGTCGGTCACAAAAAAAAAAGTTCTGCAAATGTCAAACCTCCAGCAGCATCTTGATGGCTTCGCGCAGGGGATCTGGCCCTGGCATCGACCTCGGAATGGCAACCCTCAGGACTCCTACTGAAGTAGTCGTAGATTATATACGGTTCTTTGTGGTGGCAGCGTTGCTACAAATTATCAGGGTTGTAAGCACTGTAATTCAAAGAACTGTTTTTTCAGCATGGAAAGGTCTGGAAAAGTGCAACAAGAGATATGCAAACCGAAAGATCTGGCGAGATATCCGAAGGCACCCTGAGGTAAGCAACTCACAACGCTGATCCCAAGGCCGCTGCGGTGACTCATCCTTTTGGCTGCGCCGTGCCTGCTGCGGACCAAAAATGCCATCACCTTAGGGGGCTGGTTGGGCTGAAATCACGAACGCGATTATGATTCTGATTATGATTGTGGTTATGGTTGTGATTATGACTACAGTAGAATGACTAATTATTGACTGGGCATGTGGCTGACCCATCAGCAGTGCCCAACAAATCATGATCACAAAGTCTTACTAACCCATTGTTTGGCCACTTTTGCAGGCGCTGTGCGTAAGTCTGACTAGTGCTACTGGTAGCGAGAGAAGCCTTCCTCATCTTCATCCTCGCTTTTTGTTGAGCCTGCTTCATCCCCATTGAAAAGCCCATTTATCCCATGTATCCCATCCTTGCCATTGCCGTACACCTTGCTCTTCCTTGCCTTGGATTGCAGCCATGCACTATGCAATGCCCCCGCAAAGCCCTTCAGCAAGGTGCGATCCGCCACCAGCAGGGCTCTCAAGGCTTTCGAGAGCTCAAGCTGCACTGAATGGGAAAATCCCACGAAAGTCACGGCCTGTTGTGACTGCGTGTGTCGATCAGTGCCCCTCCAGGCCCCTGAAAACCTGGGACACTCATCCTCCCCAGGGCCCGGTGCGGCCACCCGCACCAGCAAGGCGTCAGCCGGACGCAGGCGATATGACACATGGGCCTTGGTGAGGACCCGGTAGAATTCCTGGTACAGGGCTTCACCAAAGAACACGGCATCTTTGAAGGCATCCGTGTCACCCAGATCTACTGCATGGAAGCACATGGCACCTAAGCCAATGGTCAAGTGTGATGGAGTGGTGGGTGGATCCTGACATCCATGCACATCAATGTGCAGTGTCTCCAGCTTCCTGCCATTTCCATGGTTCCTTTCCATCTCTTCAATGAAGGTTGAAGTCCAAGGATTGAGCTGATCGTGACTCTGGATATGTTCCAATGCCCTTGTCATCTGTTGAAACCAGGTGTTCTGATGCAACTCCCCAGTGGCCAGGAAGTTCGGATCTCGATTCCTGGGGTCCAACAGCTGTCCCAGCTGCCCCTCTTCCCGCTGCTCATTGATGCGCTTGGACAGGCGCCACAGCAGCTCAGTGCGACGCCGTTCCGGGAAGGACCAGGTGAGGCAGCTGCAATCCAGGTGCTTGGCGATGCCATAGGCGATCTCCGCCGTATGGCCTTCCTTCAAATGTGGGGCCTGGCCATCGCGCAGCAAAGCCATGGAATGCGGAGCTGTGACCAAAATGGCCTGCTGCCCCAGCTGCAACTCGGATCTGGGCACCAGCCAGCAGGACACCTGTCCCTGCTTCCGCAGTTGCTCCGCATCCGTCAGAAGCGGCTGGAGCTCGGACAAATGGTCCAAGCTCTCTTCATCTCGTAGCTCTACCCACAACCTCTCAACTGCCAGTCGCCAAAGCTCCACCTCTTGGGACAGGGACTTCTCTTCCTTTGGATCCTTTGGATCCTTTGCTCCTTCCACCTCCTGACCATTCAGCTGGGCCAGCTGGGCCGCATCACAAAGGGTGGCATGATCCTCCAACCAGTCCAGCTTCTGGCAGCTGCGGCTGCAGTAGCCTACCTTGCGGCACAGGGGGCACGTGCCCACGGCACTCCGACCACAAACCGCGCACTGCTCAGTGCCGAACGCCATGGAAAGTCCTCCAGCATGGCAAGGTCTAGGCCCACCAGCTTTGGAAAAGATGATATGGCTGGATGATGTTGTCCTGAAGGCCCTACAAGTGCAGCACAGTATAAGGTGGGACGGAGTACTAGTTTTGCTCCCAAAAAATCTGAGTGCTGATAGCTTGGGTGTAAGGTCTTTTTCACGGTCCATCATTCCTTCATTGTCAAACTATTTGGGACCAGCAGCATTGAGCATGGACTGAAATATATCCATGGTTTTTCTCATTCGCCCCAGGCCCTTTCCTCATAAGCCTCAAATCGAGGACGGCGCATGAAAGCTTGGGGTCTTCAAATTCAGAGCATTGCCATCATCAACGATCTACATCAAAAGTGTCACAATCGTTTCGTTCTTCTTGATCAACAAGTATGTCTACACAGGTCTCTCTCTCTCTCTCTCGCCAATTCCATATGTGGTGAATTATATTAAATTTATCTACAGAGTCCCCTGTTTGGGCCAATTTAAAAGAACCTCATATCAATTCATGACATCTCTGCATCTCCACATCCAATCCGGCAACTCACAACATGGGCCCCCGACACAGCCGTGGCAGCTCTTTGGATAAACATTGCACCTGGCACGATCGGTGCGACAGGTTGGTTTTCTGTGGCAACACTTCAGTTTTTCCCCAGAAGTTGCGATAAATCAAGATAAATAAGCTGATGATCATTGAATTTATCCTCCGGTACTTCAAAAAACCTCATTGAAGCCCATGTATAGAGTATCGATGATTTTGCGATATCTTCCCATTCTAACCTCTAAATTCGTGGATTTCCCTGTTCCATTCAAACTTCGCCAGGCGGCACCAAGGCACTTGACGCCTCGGGGATCCCCAAGCCTCGCACATTGGCCAAGTTTTGATTTGATGTGGGGAATACGAGGGAAGTATATCAATAAATGTTATGTATATATATATATATAACAGAGGGCGGGTGGGTGTGTCAAATTTATAGGGAAATAGATGTATGAAACGTATGGTGAATGTATACCAGTCGGTTGGTCATAATTCCAACGTTGAGCTCTTGGGGGCGTCATCATTGTGCAGCATCCAATTTTGGACAGGTACAGGTACAGGTAGTGAATAGTATGGTATGGGGCGAGTCCCATCATATCAACTAACAAGCCAACACGGAAATGTAACTACTGTAACTTCACTCACTGATAGGAATTCCTGGGTCGATAACTTGGAGGGTGAAATATTGCAATGGGTCAAAACGCTGGTACCCTAGTGAACCCCAAAATAGCCGGTAAATTGCTGTTCATCCCCAAAAAATTGGAACTATAGGTTTTGGACCCATCCTCATATGTATGTAAGTTGAAAACCCTTGCGCCAACAGTGCCTCTACCCACCTTCTCCTTCCCCCCGGATCCCCCGGGTCTCAGGCAATAAGACTCCGCTTCAGGAATCTCTTGCGGCGTCTCCTTGCAAGGCAGACTTCATCTTTCAAGCCCCTTTGAAGAAAAAAGACTCCAGGATTGACGACCAGCTTCACTGAAGTCGAGGCAACGAGTTGACCTGTCCACTTCTCCTCCTCAAGAGGTTTCAGCAAGTTGGGCCCTCTCATTGGCAACAGGGGATTTGGCCTCTGTCAAGAATCTCAAGAGTGATCCCGACGAAGCATCTTCACTTGTAGCTACGTTGCTTTTCATGAAAAAATTGGTGACCGTTTTGAAGCAACACTTCCGAAGAACGAACTGCACGTGGGACTTCTCAAGTTGATAGCTTCCATCACTGAAACCATGCATAAAAGTAAAAATAGATGGGACTTCTCAAGCATTCTCATTCCAAACAAGGGCTTACCTATCTATATGTATATATATATATGTGTGTGTGTGTGTGCATATAATATGTATGAATATATAGTAGAGGAAATGTGCCTACAAACGTGATTGCTGGGTGCAGTTGCTGGGGCAGCGCATACCAGACTCAGTTCCCCAACGTCAAGTGGAAGAACCGCGACACGGCCATGGATACCACGGAGGCGGCTGCGGCAGATTTCATGTCCACCACCTACTGTTCAGGGTCGGTGAAAAATTCGTAAAAATTCGGGGCGGAGATAGTGGGTTCATTTGGTGTTAATTCGCAACAAATTGGGAAAATGTCAAAAATGTGCGGTTAGTTGGGGTTGTGTGGGTGGTTTTTGGCTTGATACCTAGAACACCAATGAAGCCTGCTGGCAAAATGCCTAGGCCTAGGCGGCCTAGTCACCTGATCAAGGGAGCTAATCCGACCTTCGGAGTGTGAGAATACCACGGAGCACTCGCAGGCCTTGTCCAACAAGGTTCCAAGGACTTCATTCGATGACCTCAGACCGCTCCGATCCGTGGGAGTGGCGTGCCTGCTTCAATTCATCATCATTACCTCTTTCCATGCATCCAATGTACATCCACACATGCTCTACATTCTCAGGTTCAAGAGGGATAGATTCGTCGGACTTTGATTCCAAATGAAATCCCATACTTTCCAATGCCATTGATGATCTGAGCCTCCTCTGAGGCCGTCACATCTGCTCGACTACAGCACAAGCAAAAGTAATGCTATTGCTGCAGGCCTGTGCGGCAAAAAACTTGGATGTAACCCACGGAAGTTCTGTTTTTTCCCATGGCATGTCATGACCTATTCCCGTCCGACTTGCCATTTGGAGGATGGGTTTTCCATACAATGACATGAACTCTTTTGTAGAATCTTTCTTTAGAATCTGGCCCAAGTAAGGTAAGTTAGATACTTGATGTTTTTTCCGCGCCTGCGACAGAACCGTCTTGATCACAAGGGCCAAGTGTTCATCCGCATCATCCCCATCGGGACGGACACCTAGGAAAAATTACCAACAGCAAGCTTTCCTGCTACTGATACATGATATTACATGATCACATTGCACACCAGACCCCTGTGGATTTTTCTCCGAAACGTGTCCGGCATTTCCACTCGTAACATCTCGCAACGGCGGTCAAATGCCACAGGCCTGAAAACTGTTGCACCAAGCGGATCATCAAGCCATCCACTGGGAAGACCGGAGGCCCCTCTATGTCCTGGCACATGTCGCAGCTACGGGAGAAGCATGGTGGCTTCAAGCCCCCTTTGCCCCCTCGGTGCCATGAATTTCACCTCCAATCTGTCAAAATCTAAGGTCTCTGCCAAACAAATCAAAACGGCGAAAAGCTCTGCGATGCACCTGACCAGGAGCACAAAGCTTCAAAAAAGGTGCCTGCGACCCAGGCTGGCTCTGCAGGAGAATGCATTGCCTGCCTCGTACCTAAGAAGAAGATGAAGCTTGTGAAGACAGCGTCCCCTCGGTCACGCAGGTATCCTGCCACCTGGGCCACATCTCTCATCCGACTTCAACTCTCACTTTTTACATTGAAAAAATGACATGGTGTTTATCTGACAATAAGCTACCACCCAAATTTGATGGTTAATCACCACTCCCGCTACCCACATCTTCCCCACAGGAGCCTACCTTGTTTGGGAAGTGGTGAAGCAAGGCCAGCACAACGTTGCAGAAGTAGCCAGCCAAAACCTGCCAGTGGCTAGCCAACTATACAAGCTTAGCTTTTGAAAGCTCATGATTCATGGAGCCCTGTGGTGCCCCACATTCCAGCTTGCCAGAGAAGTATCCACGGGCACGTCCAACAGAAATCCCCACCTGACAGGTCCCAATTCGATGGGCTGCAACCCCTGCACCATAGGTGCACATCATTGCATCATAGTTGCACCTGGACCCCTATAGTGGCATGCCCTGTGAGGGTGAGAGCTGGGGCACTGACAAGAGGTCCATCAAGCCCATGCCGTTCTCAGCCTCAAACTCCAGGTGCAATGAAGCACGCTGCCCAAAATCCAAATCCATGCCATGTCCATCCTTTCGCCGAGGCACGAAAAAGAGCTCAACGAGGCGAAGTTTCCATTGGTCGTCCTGGAGGGCTTCCACTGGTTGCTGAAAGGACAAGTCCAGGACTCAAGTTCGAGGGAAAGAACTGGACACTGGACCCAGCTAAATGGAGACCCCTATGCCAAAAACCCAATGGAACCAGTGGCTGTTGCCAGCCAAGCATGAGCGGCAGAATCTTGTGCCAAACACAGCAACAACATCTACTGACCCTACACCACCTGCATCAGCCCCTTTTTCAGCTGCATGCTTTCTGCGCTGAGTTTGAGGTTTAGGATTTGATGGATCAATGGGACTATCCCTGCGGTGATCCAGGAATTGATTTCCAACAGCGTTGGACTACACTGACTACACTTTCAAGCCATTTCAAGTCCAGCTGAAAGTCCAGCCTTCTTGTCATGAACTACTTCGGCTCAACATCTCATAGTCCTTCATGTTGATTTCAGGTCCCAGGGCCTTCAAACTCCGTTTCATCAACATGTAGTTGTAGCCGCAGTTCAGCACCGAGGCAATCATCGAGGCTAAATGAAGACCCAGGGCACCCATCTCGAAGTGGTAGCCTTGGTGTGGTCCACTGCAACATGTCAACCTTTTTAGTGGTATGTGGTCTACGGATGATGTAGGCCAAACCTCTATACACACACACATATACATACATATATATATATATAATATAATTTAAATGACATCCTAGACAATCCACCCCCAAAGAAAAAGTGTAAACTAAGGGATACTAAGGAAAAAGAAATTTTCCAGTGTAAAGCTCCAATCCAGTGGCCCAGAATAAAGGCACCAGGCAGTTGTGCCACCCACTGAAAGGTGAACAACCCCACCGAGACGGCACCCTGCCGTCCTAGCCCCGCGAAGACGCCGCTGTAGCAGCTGTTTAAGCCATCCACCAAGAGTTGAAGCAATACACCTCAGCACATGAGCCCCACAGAAAACTATGCCTGATTTAAGTTTTGTGGGGTCCAAACATCCATCATTTCCGAGCTTTGGCCACTGCTCACCTTTTAGAAAATTCCATCGTGGGCTTGGCTAAAACCCCTTCATCTAGGAGTTCTTAGGCTCAGCCACATATGAGCAACTTGGCAAAAATTGCCTGCGTTACCGGCTCATCGGGCAGCAGCAGATGAGTCAACTCAGCCCGGCCAAACCAACAGAAGATCACCAAACCGCTACACATTGCGCAGGTGAGTCTGAGACACGCCCTCACCACCTGGTTGCTTCGAAAGAAAAAGCCATGGGTTTTCCAAGACCTGACCAATAATCTATGACTCTAAGAAAATAAATGTGTCTCAACGGACGCATGGGGGACTAAACCCAACTATGTAAAGCCTTTGTTTGGGGTATGGTTTTCCATACCCCTCAAATGGGACAATTTGGGTAAAGCGGACTGTGCTTTGCATCACAGGGATTGCCACATCTTTCTCGGCCCATCTGTTTGGATTATGGGTTGAGAAACGAGACCCCAAGATGTTCCATCAACCCCCAAATGCACACTGAGGGTGTCTAAATTGTCTGGTTTGATTTTATTAACAAATGGGCCAGCCCCACAATGCGGCACAATCACCCCACACCCCACCATTAATGGAGAAAACGAAGATAAACACCTTTTCTCACTGGCGAAGAGGATGATCAAAACATCAACTTTCACCAGTTTGTTAAATGTTTTTAAGGGGAATATGCTTTACTTTAAAGGGAATAATATATGATAAAAAAACGAAGGGTTTCAGCCGGCCCGGACCTGATGCACTCGGAAGATATCCTTCTGCCCCATGGCCGCCCCCACCAGCGCCGTGGCCGCCTTCGGTGCCCCGCGCACCACCAGGAAGGCCCAGTCGGAGGCGGTCGTGGCCGCCACATGGGCGGCCAGTTGGGTTTCGCTTCTCAAGCCACCTTTGGGGAAAGCTGGGCCCAAAAAAAGATCAGAAATCATGGGGAAAATTGGAGAACTCCTGGAAATTCCATTATACATCACACACGAACAAATTGGAAAAAAGATATGAAAAAAGCTTCCCTAAAAACCTTATGGTCCTATGGTTACATGAGTTAGATGCTTATAAAGTGGTCCTTTTACTGTACCCGGTTTTGGGTGGGATATACCCCAGCCGTGTGGGATTGTCCCAAAAAATCGTGAAAAACATCCCAAATCCTATGGTCTAGCATCATTTTAGCCATCATATCCCCTTAAAAAGCGCAATTGCAGATTCTCAGGGCGAGTTAGTGCAACAACTGTGACCATAACCATGAAATGTGATGATGTGAATGAATATATCGGGGTCTTTGGCACATAGCGATGGGGATATCATCAAGAACGATTGCTTGAGGTTGGGATTTGGCATAATTTGGCCACCGCTCACCCGCCAACAAAGTGAGCAGCTCGTAGGCCCACCAGTCAAAGCCATACATCGCCACCGAGGGTATTGCAATCCGAGAGTATGACTTGAGTCCCTTCCAACTCAAGGCCTCCCGAGATTCCCAAATGCGCCACCAGCCGATACAACTAGGTGTGGGCTGGAACAGCGTCATGTATCCCGCCAGCAGAAAAAATGACACAGCGGACCTAACAGAGAAGGCAATACCAATGGCCACCAGTGGATCAATGGATAAGCCACATTCCAAAAGCAAGACGCACATGGCCCAATGAGCAGGCACGGCGGCACATAAGACCCACAGCCCTGGGGATGGGATCTGCTGATTCATCAGGAATTTCCTTAGGGCGTCGTACTGAAACTCTAGCCAAACCCCTGGAATACAGCCCAGAACATATCTGAAGGTCTCGGCCGCCAGCTGTTCGGTAGCACAGCGCGTCGAAATCAGGATCCGTTCAGTGGAAAGGAGGAGCACTGAACAAATCGCAGCCAGGAAACACATCCAAATTTGACAACAGTTCAAATGATCTCTGGCCTTTCGAAAATCTTTCATGCCATAAGCCTGTGAGACTAAGGTATCTTGAGCCCCAGCCCAGCCAGATTTCACCACTAGGGCGATACAAATCACCACGGTATTTCCCAAGCCAACAGCGCCCACCCGAAAGGTGGCTTCGGTCTCATCGGGACTCCCTCCATGAGCCGCGGCCCAGATAGGGACCAGGGTAGCGACTCCCTCAAGGGCATAGGCTGCAGTGATGGGAACCACAAAATGGAGAATCTGCCTCAACAGGGATGTGGAGGTGGAACCATTGGCGCCATTGGCCCGCGTCATGGGACAAGGCGCGGCGAGAATTGGGGCGTTGCTTCAGGCCATGGTTCACATCCAATCTATAGTTTTTGAGCTGGAAAGGATGGACCAGGCTGCAGCTTATCACCGAAAGGAAACCATTTGAACGGAATCAACACTGTTGAACAATTCCATGGCCACAACTGAGGATTCTTTGACAGCTACCTCCCTATACCTTTGCTCCCCACCTCACAGCAATCAAGGCGAAAGTAAGCACGAACCATAAATTCTGTAAGGAATTTACCTTCTACAAAAGAAACCGAAAAGAAGATTAAAGAAGCAAAATCCGAATGGCATGGTCCAAAACTTGCCCACTCAGCTTAGCGCATTATTTTCATCTTCCAAGATATTCCAGATATTCCAGGCCATGCCTTGGCAGAGCCCTGCCCGCACATGGCGAGCAGCTCAGCTGCCTAAGCAACCCATGGAGTTTTGGCCGGACACCGACTCTTCGAGGCTGGGGCCCTCACCGTGTGACTTCGATGCCGTAAACGCTCTGGAGGGACACCTGCTCACCAAAAAATCTGGTGGAGCAACACCGGAAGTGCCAGCGGCTGCCAGCATTTCCAACCTTCACAGGGCGGTCGCGTGGCATGCTGCACCTCAGAAATGAAATCGTTTGAAATGGAAGTCGGACATGTTCCTGTTGTGATGTAGGGCAGAAAAGCAACCAGGTGCGGGTCACTCTCATGGAGGCAGCCCTCGTCCTATCTGAGGATCGCGCCAAGGATCGCACACTCTCTGTCGTACAAAGCCTCTCCAAGAGCTGCTCATTGCCGCTTCGAAACTCCTGCAATCCCAACAGAGGTCTTCCAGAGCCACCATCTAGATTCTCTGACAGAATCTTCACATTCCCAAAAGGGAAATGAAGGGAACATCTATAATCCACATATATCTCTCCTTCCATCGCGATCAGGTGACCCTGTGCTAGAATCCACATATAGGTATATCATGTATAATATATATATATATGTGTGTGTGTGTGTGTATGTGTGTGTGCATAATTATGCATATATTTATTTATCTATTTAGCTTATTTATTTATTCATTTATTTACGGTTGAGAGGACCCTCCAAAATGGATCATCCCACCATTCCAGTACCTTCCCCGTCCTGCAACAGAGTTTCACCTTCATCCAGCAGTTCTTCCAGGCTCGCGGCCAGTGCCGCACCGGCTGCTGCTGTGACTGAGGCTTCTAGCACAGGCGTCAAAGTTTCAAAGGCCACGCGGGCGCTCTGGAGATCTACGTCCTCCTGGGGGACCCAGGTATGGTAAGGGATCAATTTATCCATGGGATAAAGGGGGGTTAAGATGATTAAGGGATATAGAATGGGGGATAGAATGGTGATGAATGGAAATCGGAGTTGAAAATGGAGATCATCGATCCTGCTTTTTCCCCTGCCCAATCGCTCCTCCCGGAAGGTCTCCCATTCGCTGGGACCTTCATCCACCTCAATCTGGCAACAGGCAACAAGCTCCACTCCAGCACTAATCCCCGGCCTCAGTCATGGATCGGGCACCTACCCGCAAGCCTCGCATGGCGATGGAAACAAATGAGGAGCTATGCTGCACGTGCAGAAATTCTGAATGGAAAGTGGAGGGGGAAAAATGGATGGACAGTGCACCACCAAAAAAATCTGAGCCAACTTGAACTTCCGGTAGCTTGCCTGATGGCCGGCCATGGGGACATGGCAAGCGAGGACCATCTATCCGTCATCCTTGAAAAAACTTAGGTGTTTGAGGCGTCCTGGGTGGTCTGACTGTTCAATTGAAGTTGCCTGGAAAGAAGGGTTAGATTAGATTTTTTTGTTGCTCAGGTCATGTTCATGCAGTTGCCGCAAAGGTTCAAAAACCTGCCTGGGAGATTACATGCGCTGGCAAATTTCAGATTGATTCAGAGCAACACCTTATTGGTGAAAGCAGGAAAGGCTTCGGCCGTTCTTGCAATCAGCCAGTCATATCGTCAATCCACAGCTGCGCATTGGTCTGTGACAGTCCGAAGTTGCCATCAAAAGTGTTGTGGAAGCATGCGTAAGGAAAGGTTCGAAGCTGTGTTTCATCATTTCTTTGCGGGTTCCCGTTCTTCCTCCTCAAACCAAGCATGTTGACCAAGCAAGGCATAGCAAAAGGTGACCAGCCGCTTTTTGAGACGGTGAAACTCTGCAACTGGCAGAGCTCTTAGAGCTCCAGCGTGTCGCCATGTGTCGCCGGTCCATGGTCGACCATCGATTTGAGTTGTGATTAGGAGAAATGACGAGAAATGATTGACATGAAATGGGAAAAACACTGGTTGGGAATGCATTCATGTTTCGACATGTTTCGACTTTCACACTCTCGACTTGACACCTTGTGACATGTTGCGACATCTTGTGACAGCTACCTTTACTTCCAAGGGATGGTTGCTCGACCAGGGCACCAGCGCAGTCAAACCATTCCGCGTCGGTTAATCCTACGAGCTCAGCTACCTGAAGCCACTACTAGTCGTCTAAGGACCTTCAAAAGGCACAGTTTCTTGCGTTGCCCAGTCGCTTGGGCAATGGTTGAGTCCAGAGGTAGGGCAGACAGCTACTGAACATCATTTCCAGATATTTACAGTGGAAAACGGGAAACTAAAATATTGAATAAATCAAGTCTTGGGTTACATAAAATACCCCATCCGTTGATTCTTTGGAAGGTCCTGTGACGATACTCAACTAGTCTCAACTCAACATCTCACGATGCTCTGCTGGATCACCATTCGCTTGCAGCAACCTCAGGCCCCAGTCTGCTACTGGTTTCACCATTGGGTGCTCCTGGCTGAAGAATGGAGGACACCAGTTTCATCCACGCAATCCAGGGAATCACCCACAAATCGACTATACCTCAAGGCAAAAGAAACAGTTGATGCATTCCATGGTCAGCTCAGAATCCGGGCGGTTCAAGCATGGACTTTATGAGACTGACACGTTGACCAGCGCAAGCCTGGAGGATGTTGATGCATGGTGGCAACTGTGGCGGTTAAAGAGGATGGTGATGCAGATTTGGGCGCGCAAATGTCATCACAGCAGTTGTTGACCCAAAAGCCTCAACGCACTTGGGTTGCCTACAGACTGGGAGTTCTCATCACATTGCCCAGGATGATATAAATTCTATCAGCACCTTTCCTCGGGCAAACATCCCCCGCCGAACACTGAGCCTTGTGGCTTCTCCAACATGCCTGCCAAATCAACATGGCTGGTGCTGCAACAGAATTGGGGAAAGGTATGAAAATGCCCGGGTCGAAACTGAGACATCTGCACAATCCCACGCATTTACAGGGGCCACACTGGCAGTGCTTCATCAGAAGCCTTCAGCGCCACATCGGCATCGGAGCACTTAGGACACACCACGCTTCCCCAGCCTCGGACGCAGCGTGGCAGCTGCCATCAGCGGCATCGACAGCTGCCAACTTTGCTGAGGAACGGACCCCGGTGTGGCGCACGGCCGCATTCCTCGCAGCGCCTGGCCTGGAAGGTGCTGTCCAGGGCCTGCGCACCATGTTTTCGCCATGTTTCGCTAGCTGGGCTTGAAGTCATTTTTCATTGACACGAACCATTGGTGGCCAAAGAGAAAGAAAGACAGAGACAGAGATAGAGATACAGTAGATGGTTGGCATAGCTTGATTAAATGATCCCAAATTGTAGATGGGAAATAGATTGAAGGAAGAAACGTAATGGATCGCAAACAATATGCCACACATACAGTAATATAGATAATGCATTGAACAAAATTACACAGTACATGATCAACACATAACACACAATACACAGCACTTCATAGAGAATGCACACCACGTAGTACAACAATCATGCGGAATACGGTACATGTTCTTTGAGTGTGTGTGTGTGTGAGTGAATGTGACATACATAAAATATATATATATGCTTACAATAAAGAAAAAACAACACAAAAATGCATAATTTACGTTTGAATCCTGGTGGATGATGGGTATTTAGATCCTTTAGGTGACCGCACCCTCCGCACTGCAACACTCCAAACATCGTCCAGGGCTCTTCAGCCTGCTTCGAGGACAGCACATCCTTGAAGAGGTTAGGATAGTCCTGACAACCACCACCGGCACAGCATCCAACCCGCAGAAGCTCTCTTTATGACCCGAGATACTACGAGTGTCTGCAGAGGTGTAGCAGCCGCCAATTGATTGGGCAAGATTGGGCAAGGTGGCAGGTGTTGGAAACTGTTCGCTCTTGTACGACGCGAAGTCGTGAAGCATGACCTGTCTTGTCTAAATATCGTGACTGATCTCTCTGCTCTTTGCAGCATTGGATGGACTTGTGCCAAACAATGTGGAGGAGTTGCACACACATTATCGCACCTTGATTGCTGAACATAATTTTCGGAGACAAGGTGTTGAATTAATGTCCTGCTAAGGCTGCTAAGAATGGCCAAACATGAACGTGAAACTTTAGGCCGCACTTGAAAGCAGTGGGATGGAAAAAGGAGTTCCACGGTTCATGCCGCAGGATGATAAAAACTGCTGCAAGGGCCTTGGCCGTGCCCATGCCAACAAACATGCTAATCCACACTGCATCACTGGAAAAATTGCATTATATTGGGCTTTGACCTGTTTGAGCCATTTGCCCTCAGCCTGGTCCACCGACTTGTCCACATTTTTGTCATCCTGCTTGTTCATCCTGTGCAAACTCTGACGCTCTACCGTCTTCGCTTCCGGGTTCGCATCTGACAAGTTGGCATGGGAAGAGGTGCGCGTGGTTGGAACTTGGGCATTGAAGGGGGCTTTAAGAATGCTCCACGCCATAGCTCCTGCCTCTTCCGCTGCACCCTCCGCTCCATCCTCTCCACCTCCTTTTCCCTCAGGCTCGGCTTCTGGCTCCTTTTCTGATTCATCATCTATTTCTTTTCCTGCATCCTTGATATCCGTGTCCGCTTTCTCTTGTAGCTTCTCCTCTTCTTTCGCCTCTGACTCTGCCTGTTTGGCTTTCTCTCCTTCTGCCTCTTTCTCTTGCTGCAATTTTTTGAGAGCTGCAGACACTTGCTGTTCAAAATAATCAATTTCCATGCGAACCACCCCTATCGCATCCACCTCCACGAGAATCAGAAGGTGGTGTTCACCCATAGCTTCCTCTCCTTCTATCAGGAACTTCTCCATCAGTTCTCCTCCTTCTATGTTGCAGGCCATGTTGCTCACAACTCCTGACATGTTGTCAGAAGATGAAATGGATGGAGGGCGATAGCCACACTCCTTCATGGCAGCAGAATAGGCACCCGCTGGCAAGTGTTCCTTCGGGGGCTTGCAGGCAAACACCGCCTTGTTTGTGCACAAATCTCCCCGTGACCGAATGCATGCAATCTGATCGGACACAACCTTCTGATGGCAAGCTTGCAGGCATGGGCGAACCGAAGACTGGATGCATTTCTTCCTGTTGCTTGCATCAGCCTGCTCAGCCTGATCAATGTGCAGAATGAGTTGCTGATGTAGCTTGTCACGAGCGCACTTCCGGAATGGTGTCGCATCATCCTCCTCCTGTTTCTTCTGACCTTCACGGAAAGACTTTTGCCCATCAACCAAGCATGCTCTGTTGCCAAGGTGCTGCATTTGGGAATCCCACAGGGCTGCTAAGGCACCGCACGCGAAGCCGAGAGCACATTGGTCAACATCCCTCTCCAGCTCCGTCGGTGGTGGCGACTGAACATGTCCCATCGCCAAGGCCAGCAATGCCAAGACCACCGACAGCAGAGAATCCCTGGTCGCCATCCGGCCAAGCTGAGGCTATTGTAACTACCATGCTGCACTTGGAGCCTGACAACGTGACATGCATGGAACACACATGCGTGCAATGTCTTCTGGTTGAGTGATGTCTTCTGGGTTGAAACGGCCATGGACATAGAAATTCCCCCACTTTCAACAGGAAAGCCGTCGTCCAAGGGCTCAGTTTCAAACCCTTGGTGCTTTTCGTTGAAAAAGATGTTCTGCAAACGCAATAAATCAACTCCACGCTGTCTCACACTGCACATTCGTTGGGCCTGAAAGAGCCGCTGCAAAGGTGTCGAGTACTGACAACACCTGAGACCACCAGAGATCATTGCTGGCGGTCAGAAACCGTCGCCTCAACTGGAACCATCTGTCAAAGGTTTCATTGAAGAAAAAAAGCTGACACGGCTGACACCAGCAACCGAATCAAGCGGCGCTTCACCACTCGCATTCCAAGTGCAGTGATGCAACTTGCAAGTCTGCTTTGATGTTCCAGGCTCCGACGACCTTCCATCAGAGAGACCAAGTTTGGCTACCCAGACCTCAGTACATGGGACAGCGGCCTTCTATCCACACCCTCACCTTCTTTGGCCATCTCTACTGCTGGCCAAGCTCTCTTCAACTCTGAGCTGCCTGCCACCTCTTGTTGCGCACTTTCAATATCCTGCACCATTCGGCAAGACCCGCCAGGTCTGAAACTCCTCTGGGGCCTTTGGGCGTCATAAGGCAATGTACCGGGATTGGCACCTGCTGCAGCTTCAGCTCGTACTGCCATCGCAGGTACAGAATAAGCCACACCACCTGGCAGTGACTCCACAAACGATGGTAGCCATATGTAGCCATGCCAGCCATGCAACCGGTGATCCTGACCAAACAGTATCTGTCCGATCTTTCCAACTTTCCCCTTCGAAAAAGGGATGACTTTCCCAAGCGTAGCCGTAACCATCCCTTGGAGATTCATTGAGTTTCATCAAACGGTGCACCTTGGTAATGGTGGGCTGTTGAGCTTGCATTGGTGTCCCACGGATGCCAACCACCTGGCAGTGATGGATGGGGTTCCTATGCTTCCCTTGAAAATTGAAGCACCTCAATGAAGATGTCAATTTGATCTCCCATCTTTCGGGGTCTGGCCACCCACTTGACTCCTCAAATGATTGGCTGAGGTTCGAAAGAGATTAATTTCTGGTCTGTGACTTTTGGGACTCACATGGCATCTGGATGATTGGGAAGAGTAGAATCTTAGAAGGACCGATGACTGCAAAGAGACAGGCGCCTCACAAGAGATGAGGAGAAGGCACTCCATGAAGTGGGCCAGGCCAAACCTCGCTTCGAGACTTTGAAGATCTTGCAGCAGAAGATTGCCACTTTTAAAAAGAATAATGAACATAGGAATCCTACATATTTAGGTCCAAATGGATTCTTCTTAGTTACTCTATGTGTGGATGATGTGTGACCTGGCCATCCTCGCCCAGCAGATCTGAGCATCGCACCCATGCGTCGAAGCCGCAAGTGCCTGAAACATGGATATCTTTTCAGCTCACATGACCAGCTGCAGTAGTACTGCAAAAATAATGTCAGCCCCAAAATTGGGCAACTACAAGTTGCAATTATTTCGCTTGGTTGTCTTCACAAATTTCAATTTTGAATCAGCTAACTTAGGGCTAACCCATCCCAGGTCCTAGCTCCGCGCCACATGAGACCTCTGAGACCTCACCCAGCGCACCCTGGCAGTCGCCACCGACCAGCTCTTTGCTACAGCAGTGACTGCGGCTTGCAGCTGTCGACGCTGCTTGCCCTCGCGTTGCTGCGTCCTCAAAGCCTGGTGGTACAAGGGTCACTGGGGATGGCTCAAAATTGTGGACATTTGTTGACCATGATTTTGGAATGGATAAATAGATTTGAAATAGATTATCATATATAAATTATGAATAGATTAAATAGTAGGGATGACCAATTCGTGGTTCCATTGATGAGACATTTTTGGCCATGCCCATTTCCAATAAATCCAACACCGCAAGCAACAACGTGCTTCAACGATGGACCTTGAGGACTTGTCCCACGATGGCCAAAAACTCCTCTTCCTCAATGACCCCATCCTGAAGTTGAAGTTGATGTAGCAACAGGATGCCAGTACAAGCTGTCAGACCCTTCCTCCCGAAAAAAAACTTACCAAAACCTTGCCGATTTCGTTGGTTTGAAGCTGCTTCCGTTTTATCAAGCCAACATCACCTGCCCCCCAAGCAGTCCCCGTTGAGATCCAAAATGTCAAAGGGTTGCGTCACTTCCAAGCCGGAAGTGCGTCCACAATGCAGCCGCATCAGCACTTTGGCCTGGAGATTACATGGCCAGGTGAGTTGCAGCTGGGGACTTGGTCAAGACTTCCTGCTTTAGTGACGTGATACAATCTCTTGTCCTGGGACAAATCCAGCTGTGAGGTTAGGTTAATGGTAGATCTGGTAGAGTTCAAGAAGCAGGGCTTCAACCCTACCAAATCTACCAGAGGGCATCTTTGTTGGCGCTTCAAAGGTCTCAAAGGGGAACAACAGCACCCCATGTGTTTTTGTTGGGTCGCCCAAATCCCAATCAAATCCACTCCCAGTTTTCTCAATTTGGGTACGGTTGTATCGCCCGATGAGAAAATTCGGTCCTGCTGACCCATCAATCCCAGCTGTCACTGGTGATCTTTGCCATGTTTCGTAGTTTAATCGCCGGTCATACCCCCATGATGTCCCACGGAAAATTCTACCGTAGTATATTATAGGGGCCCATCAGATTCTATATCCATTCTGGGTAAAAATCAAAATTTGTCACTTTGAAAAGCGGTGCCCTGGGCCCCAGGGGCCTTAAATTTGGAGCCATACCGGAGACCCCCCTGACGGCCCTGACCTTATCCTCCAACTTCTCCTTGGTGATGAGCCCACCCGATGATCCACCCAGCTCATGAAAGAGCCGCGCCGGCGTCCAGCCGTTCTTCTCCATGACCTGGTGGGGTCGGCTCGGAATCCGGTGCACACTTGGAAGGTCATGCCTGGCATCAGAAGTCGTGTTTTTTTTTTGCGGTGTTTCGAAAGTAATTTTAGGAGATAAAGGTCATAAAGGTGATTCAAAGAGCTTCTAAGAGGACTTAGACATGATGGCGGGAAGCTGCGGAGTAGTCCCACCTTGATTAGATCTTTGAAGAAGACGCTGGCGTTCCTCTCAACTTCTGACATGTCCTGCGTCAACAAAGGTGACCAACAAAAAGGTCGCAAGCCAAGGTGCTATCCAAGGTGTCACAGAAGCTCTAAAAAATCCGAGCCAACCAAGGGTGGGAAAAGGAGGAGAAAAAACACTTCAAATCAGTCAGGGCTGCGTCCTGGTCGGCTTTCAGAAAGAAATTGGCTGCCTCAGTTTGAAACCAGGGGATATGGGATCATTGTACCCCTCAATCATGGGATATGATATGGGCATGTGTTTGTGATATTATAAAGGATAATGATCCCCCTCTCTGTCGGTCCACCAGCAGCCCACCATCACTGTCCAAGGTACCAGAACCAACTTGTGCTTTTGCTTGGCAATGATCGCCAGCGCCTGCATCAGGTTGTAAGTTGTAAGTCATGAGGGGCTCCCGTCATCCCACATGGCGCTGACCGAACCTGTTGGAGTTCATAGGGCGTAATGCTGCCAGTTTCTGGACTCAGCAGCAAAGACGCCAGCCTGGTGCGAGGCTGCTGCTGAGGAGGAGGAGGAGATCGATAGATCGATAGACTCATGTAGAAAAGAACCCAAACTCAATGGAACCAAAAGAACGGAATCATGTTCTCTCCGTTCATTTCAGCAGAACTTTCTCCAACAGCAGCCCCGTCTTGGGGTCCTGTGCAGCTCCTCTCGAGGAGGCAAGTGGTCCAAACGCATCAGCCGCACACCTGGCTGCGATCAGCTGGTTTTTGTTCATTCAACGCCAAAAAAGTTGATCCAAAGTCAGTTGATCCCACTTCACCTGAGATATCCTGAGATATCCTGAGATACTTGAGGTTGCACTACCCTGATGTTGCATCACTGCATCAACACTACATGAGTTTCTGCGACCTTCCACCAACTCCTCTGCACAAATGCCGCCATTGCCATTCCAGTCCTGTGCTGCTGCAAGCAGATTCTTTTGTCGGAAAGAAATGTAGTTGAAAGTTGTCCCACATTCATAGAATCGGACTAGCTGGAGCTACAAAGTTTGGTGGACTAATCAGCCAATAGCTATGAGGAGGACCAAATTCTCTCTGCGCAGACCTATCCCAGAATTAATAGACCAATCCCCAAGGGAAATATCTCTCTCTTTATAGTTCCACCGCCAATCAAATCAATTGCTGGTCCAGCAGGGTGAAGAGATCGTTGGGCGTCCAGGTCCGATCCTGGCAACCACAAGACACGGGCGCGTGTCATTTCTTGCGGCTTTCAAGCTGAAAAGGTGCTCTCTTTGAAATTCCAATCTGTTGGACAAAATGATCAAAATGGTTCTTTGCCAGGCTCTCATCAGAGTCCGCAAACAAGCAAGTCATACTGCAAGAAAAGCACAAATTTCAAACAAGGAACCCACAAAACACCCTCAACTCCATCAACCAACATTCTCCCAGCCAATCACACCTCACCATCCAACAAATGGCACAACCCTTGTCACCGATTTTTGCAGCACAAAGCTATCTGACTTCAGAGCTGCAGCTGGCAGCTGGTGGTCGCTGCTGTCGCCAGAGCTCCTTCTCCTCTGACCACTTGGGTCGCGCCCGCGCGCGCAGCTGCCGCGTTTCGGTAGGTGCGAAGCCCTCAGAAGGGGAGCCCAACAGAGCCCAGCTGGGGGTCGCGGCTGTGTATTCCGAGGCGCTGAGGGTTTTCCCCTGCGCCATGGCATCGGCAAAGCTTTCGAAGTCGATCCAAGTTTTCCAATTTTCATCAGATCTGAAGGCCTCTGAAGCGATGAGGGCTGAGTTGGAATGCTCGTGTTCGCATGCCAACTGATATCCCTTCATTTTTTCAGAGAGCTGCTGGGCAAAATCCTTCACCTCCAGGTGAGTGGGCATGTTCATGGTGCCCAAGCCCGTCTTTTGAAAGAGACCAGCCATGGTGACCCCCTTGACCTCAATGAAGTCAGGCCGAGCACGCTGGAGCAACTGAGCCCATTCAGCTGGCCCTGCCATGTTCTCACCACGCAACAGGGTGAGACGGCAGACCGTACGCTCCGGGCGCGTCGCCAGAATGTCCATGGATTCCAGGTATCTCTCCTTGCGGGTAACCCGTCCCCATTTCTGCGACCGTGCGAGATCTCAAACGCAAGAGATGTTGGCTACAGGAAAGTACGAAGAAAGAAAAGCATCAAATCATGAACAAGAAAGCTACCAAATAGTCTTCCATAATCTTCAATCGGATAGATCTAAGAACCCGGGAAAAACGAAAAAAAATGACCAGGTCATCAAAGAATTTAAGCCTCCCAAGTTTCCCAATAATCTTTGAACAACGGCTTGCCCACACTTTTCAGCTGCTCGGGTGTGGCCCCATCACAGGACAGGTACAGTTGCGTCACCTGGGGCAGGGCTGACATTGCCTTTGGGAACTGGCCGTTGGTCACCAGGAACGAGCTGATACGACGACGGTGCAGGGCGCTCAGAAACTCCCGGATGCGGGGATAGGCTACCTAGGGCTTATGAGTAATATGAGACTGAGCAGGGAGGTGTAAATTGATAAATTGTGGATATTGTAGGTACAGAAAAAGTATAAAAGTGAAAGCAGATCAACAACATTCAGAAGCAGTGAAATGTTTGAAACCACGAACGAGCCACGGGTTCACCCACCAGGGATAAAGCACAATGCCTCACTTGTCGTGCTTCAGCCTTCCGATGCTCCAAAGCATTTGGTGACAAGCACTGTTTCTCAATGGTGGCATAGTGTTTGCGCAAAGACTCTTCCAGAATCTCTTCTGGATCATCGGTATCGAACTTCCAGTCAAGCGCAACTGGGTTAACGTGGTTTCGCCAGCAGAAAATGCACTTGTTGGCGCAAGAGACATTGGGCGTGTGCTCCATACATTGGTGCGACGCAATGCCGTAGAAGGTGTGTTTGTAGCAGCCCCCCTTGCCCTGAAGCATCGACTTGGTCCAGCGGCAGAGTTTCGTGGCGGAGTGGCTGCCTGTCCGGAGAGTTGAAAGGGTAAGAAGCCAATAACCATCTGCTCTCCCGCACCGCATTTATACTGATCCCAATGCTAGTGTATCAAAGATGCTAGAAAAAAGTCAAAGAGATTCAAAGCCAATTATGATCCTTGCATCCTCCCATTTCTAGATATGGAAACGGATGGAAAATATGGATGTTCCAAATGTTTCCATAGAAATCGCCATGATCAGTGCCAAAATATGATCGCTTGATTTTTTCACATAGCAGCTTTCAGCCCACGTTTCTTCTGCTTGCAAGACAGTACACTGTAGACTTTACATCGCCGGCAGCATTTCGAAAGAAACAATTTCTGGGCTAGAGGCAAGAATTCAATCCCCTCAGACTCTCAGAAACTTCTTTTCTGAGCAGGAACATTCGGTTCTGCTGCTTGTAGAAGTACCTCCAGGAAATTTTCGAGCAAATCCCCAAGCCCAGATCTGCAATTGATGGATAACACTGTGGAGGGCATGTGCCTCTTCAGTAGATTTTTGACAAGAACTCCTCGGATTTTGACGCCAGAAACTTTCCCACCTTTGGGATGCCTTTTTAGCAGCGGCGTGTGAATCTTTGAGAAACTGTGCATCCGCACATGCAACGGCACCGAAGACAATGGAACAGCCAGCTGCAAATGGATCCCTATCAATGATAGCATGGGCAAGCTCCCATCGCTCACATCAATCAAATGCCCAAGTTCCTCGCAACCGGAGGAGAAAAAAAACGGCACCGCATGTCCAAGTGCTAATAGTCTGGCAATCAGTACTTGCCAGGACCCTTCGGAAATCCCATGCCACAGGTGTATAAAGCCGCCAAAGGAGGCGTGAGGAACACCAAGGGCATGCAAAAGCAACTCGAAAACAAATTGGAAGCAACAAAACGTCCACTGAGCCAGTTGTCCTATCCGTTTCTTGTAACCCTTATCTGCTATCAGCAACCTGCTATGCCACCTATCCCAAGTGTAGGTACTATGAAATTTCGGCAGGTTGCTATGAGGTGTCGTTGCCTGCGTGATTGCAAAACGCCGGCTAAAAGATGTCAGCACTGGACTTAAAGGCATCCGCCAGGGGAACATGGCAATAGTTAGCTCGCTAGATGTTCAACGTGGTGTTTGACCCGGCGGGCTGACCTGCTTCGCGTCACAACACTCCGATATGTTGGGCCGGAGAGCATCAAGAAATATGAGGTGATGGGTTCTGGCTATGGCGGTTGTGGGTTCCCAACATCTCCACAAAAATCTTGTCCCGCCATGTCCTGCCTACCACCTGCCAGTTCTGCTTCTCCATGGTCTTCCGCCTCTCTGGGCTGATCATCGCCCCGAAGCTCCGCAGCCCCAGCGCTCTCGTCGCACGTGGCGGAAGCACTCGGCAGCACATGGCGGCGAAAATTGGGGCGAAAATCGACGGCACAAGCGGCAAAATCTTCTCCGGTTGCGAATCACTTGGCAGCTTTTTGAATGAAAACCTATCTGGAGTCCATACAATCTCCATCTAGAGAGGTCGCCTGGGTTGTGTGGGTAAATTCCAACAGCCTATTGTCAGGTTCTACGTTGATTAATCAAAAGTCCCGTGATGGATGCAGACAACCCTTGGCAAATCCCGTTGAATTATATTGGCTTGGGTTTTGACCACTACTCATGTTGTCTCCTTGCTCTTTGGAATACCTTGCCAGTCTTACCATCGTTTCACCACCTCTAAACTACGATAAACAGCCCAATATTGACACTTCCTTCTGCACCTAGATAGTTGTTCTCTCTCATGGCTAGTTGTTACTGTGAGCCCAGCTGCATCACGCGGAAAGCGCTTTCTCTACATCCAGGGCCGTTGGCTTCTCACTGGGCCCCAAGGATTGACCATGCTTCGCATGGCGCGCCTTCATCCAGTCGTGCATGGCTCCAAGGACTCCCGCACAGGCAGCCTCCTGGCACGGCGTCACCCGAAAGTACCAGTGATGGGGTGGGAATTTCCAGACCTGGAAGTCAGATTTGATGCCGCTATTGGGATGAATAGATAGAAAGATAGATCCATATTTATTGATTTGTTCGTTTATGTAATATCTGTTGGGAATCGCCTCAAATGAAAACAGGTACCTGGCCGAAGGGCGGTGTGATGTTGAGGGTCCTGCGCATCGTGGTGAGCGAACTCTTTGGTCAGCCACTCAAAACGCCTCGGTTTGCGCGTTTCAGATCACCCTACAATAAGACCAGGTTTGATGCTGTGGAACCCGACTGTGGGACCTGCAGACCATTCCAGAAGAAGACCTGTTCCGGTTTCTTGTTGCCTGGTCATCTGGAGGCTCAACGACGCAAGGATATCTGCAGCTTTGCAGCTGCATGTCTGTCTGGCTCGCGCTCAGTTATAGCGAAGAACAGTCAACAAATGCAAACTGCAAAACTGAATCTGAGGCCAAAGTGGGAAACAAGCTGTAATATGCTGCAAGGCTGCAACCTCTAAAATCTAAAAGCTGTTGGCAAATGATGCCTACACAAAACACCAACCCGCTGTTCCACCAGTACCTCGACGCTTTTTTGGTTTGGCGTCCTTTGGTGCTGAGAGTTCCAGTGTCTCCGAGCAGAGGCTGTAGAGCCGCCTTAGTCAAAACAGACTATGTAACATAGCCGACATAGCCCAAGACTCTGCCACCTTGGATGCTGGACTTACTACCAATCCGAATGGATCTGAAGTGGTGTGCAACCCCAAACCAAACCAGCAAGCGGATTCTCCATGCTGCCCTTCTGAGGCAAAGGCTGCAAACTCTGTAAGTCGATCACTGAAAACAAGCCAAAGTCATAGCAAAACCTGCAGGCATTGGGGCCGATCGGAGGGCTGACAGCAGCTGACTGGCTACCAAGACAGTGCAAAAAGCCCGAGACGTGTCTCAGAAATTGCATCCCGCAAATCTCACTAGCGCATCGCGGTGATGCAAGGATGAGGCCCAACAAGATAAACAAGTGATAAACACGACCATAATTGTTGGAGAAATTTGGCAAAAATCATGGCTAATCATGGCTAATCATCTTTGCAAAAATGCTGTGAACTAAGCTGCACTGTCAACAAGACCATACTTGTTGGATAAATTTGGTTAATCATGGCTAACCATCTTTGCAAAATGCTGATGGTGAACTAAGCTGCTCAGACTGTCAGGAGTTCCATTCCCATCCAGGCCTCAAAAAGGCGGAGATGCTCATGTGGCCACCACCCATGTCTCTGGCAGGGAAATCGCTGTAGGCCCCAAAGAGCACCTACACGCATCGCGTGGACATCGGTGGACGGTGCGCAGACATCGGTGGAGTTCGAAAATGTCAGATAATTCTCAATTTAAAAACTGATGAAAACAGATTTCTTCTCTGGATATTGTGTTCATGATATGTTCCCTATATATATATATGCATATAATCAAAACAGTGTCACGCATACCATGCTGCAGCACCGGATCTGCAACTTCACATCAGCTGCACCTGGAAAATGCTCGAGAATGTCGCCTAAGACGGGCGGTTTGTGTCCAAACATCTCCCCAGTCTTCATCTGGGGATGATGTAAACTCATCCCCAGAATGGTTGATAACTGGGGCTTCAACAACATGTTGATGATATTCCATTCTATCCAATTATATCTCCAACATCTCACATTAGAAATTGATTTAATTACCAACATATCTCCAACATATCTCCAACATATCCCACACTAAAACGGCGTTTTCATCAGCTTTGCCCACAACAAATTCATCGAATCTCCGACAGCGTCGAATCTCGGAGCCCCTGCCACGAAGGACAGGACTTCGGGCTCCAGCAGCTGATTCTGCATGAATTCAGCCTGCGGAACCCATCCCTGTGGAAATACCCTCTGGTTGTGATATGGGATGAAATACCATAAAACTTCATGGGAAAATGTTGGTTTGTTTTTTTTTGGTGAGGACAATATTAATGAGACAATGATTGGAGAGTATCTGGATGTTATATACCCTCTGGCAACCTAGCATAGCTACCGAAAATGGCTGTGAATGTAGATGAATGTAGATGATTCACCGCTCAAAAATGGTGCCCTTCCATAGCTATGTTAATTACTGGATGGTCACACCAAAGAAAACGCCACAACTCCGTCCAACCCTTCCATCGGAAGTGTCAGGATGCATCAGGATCATCGTATTGTTGGCAAAAAAGTCAGGATCATCCCAGTTGGTTTCAAAAAAATACTACTGAGTATACAAAAACTCACTGAGCATGCTAAGCTGTGTTACATTTTTCATCATTTTTCCAGCCATTTTTGAAGCCCAAAACGGGCGAATTTGGCCTTGACCATCTCGGGCGGTAAGGGCACTGGCTCCATGGCCTCCTCGGCCTCGCCTTGGGCATCCTCCACCAGGGGCCTGGTGGCTGGGGATGGGGAGATGAACAAATGATAAACAAAATTATGTAATGACGAAGATCAAGACTAGGTGACTAGCCGACAAGATGACTTGATCTTGATAATCTTAGATATATCTTGATATATGCTGATATTTGATGGTCATTTCATCAATAAATTTGGGATGATTTGGGATGATTTGGGATGATTTGGGTGGATCTAAATAGTGATCTATATAACTGGTATCAAAGGGGCTGTGTTGAATGGCACTCTGATCCAAGCTGCCGAAGTGGCACCCCTGTCAACTGAGCCAGGCATGCGTGGGCGGTTGAACCTCCAAGATCTTCACAGTGGCATCGCGTTTGGTTCGGGTGGTCTGTCGTGATCCCAAACTGGCGCAGGTTGGCTTTGAAAGTGATGGTTGGACATGATTGGCACATGCTCCATGATTTGAACTGTTGGTATCCATGCTCTTACATGGAGGTTGACAGATGCTTTGAGAGTGACGATTTGAACCTGGCTAGTGCGGGAACTTCGGCAAGGTGTGGTGTGACAATACCACTCCTGTACCCCGTACCTTGCACTTGTCCTGGACGCCCTGGGAAGTTTCTTTGGCGAGGAGAGGGCCTGACAAGATTCGGGCCTCTGAAACTGTTGCACTTGTATCGCAGTTTTTGCTAAGGTTTCACTGCCTGTCAACAGACTGGTGACCTATTGAAACTGCAAATCAAGATGATGTCCCGCACGATTGAAGTGCTTTCTGTATCCTATAATCCATGTGCACCCATGAATGCTGGTTGCGGGAAAACTTATGCTTGACCAGACCGGTTGCATGGCCTCACTAACCTCGGAGATAGCGTCCAGGTCTTTTGACATCTCAGCGTCCCAGGTCATGGACATTCAACATCTGATCTGGAGATGGGTTGCGGAACCCCAGCAGGGAGCAACAGCTGAGTGACAAACTCTGGTAAAATGAGAAACGGATGAGCGAGATGTAGCAGAACCTGCCAAGGGCATGTTCAACATGGTTCAACATGGTTCAACCACACAGTACAGAAGATAGACTTTGCCATGAAAAAAAGGCAGGAGCCCAGGGGGTGGTCCGGGACTCCAGATCTGGCGTCCTGCGGAAAGACCACGGAGCGATGGAGCGCCCTTGGTGGTGTCCAGGTCGCCTGCGCGGAGAACAGGGGATTTCGAAAGGATGTCCATGGACTTTGCCGTGTTCACTAAAGGGTCCAGCCACCAAAAGCGAAACCAAAACTGATATCAAAACTTGCAATGAAGGGGAACAAGGTCATGTGAACATTCTGAGCTCAATTGAGTCATGCTCGCAACTGGCAACTGGGGTTTTAGCCATCTGAGCCCCTTTTCACACCAAAAATACCCGGACAGTAATATAGGATTCATGATGATTCATAGCTTCCCAACCGATTGTTCAGAGTCTAGTTTGTGCCCCTTACCCTCCAGCTGCACCTGCTGCTACCGACGTGGCTGGCTCAGTGGCTTCTGGCAACTGACTGGAGTTGCTGGAGCTAATTCCTGGGAATCGAAGACATTGACGTGCAGTGCGTTGGAGGTTCTTGGAAGGATCTAGAAAAATCAGAGTTCAAAGCTTGGATTTGACTCGTACCCATCATGACCCATCCGCACCATATATTGATGTTGGGCGCTTGGAGCCCCACTGATGTTTTCGTGCTTCAGTTGCATCGCCTGCTTTTGCAGCACCTGGATGCGTTCGTCTCCATAGGCCTCCAAGAGAAAACACGGGGTGCTTGCAAGCCTTCATTATGGTAGGCCTGGATCAGACTGAAATGCTTCCAATCCCAATCTTTTTCCCAATCTTTGTGTGTGTGCTTGCGGGCAACCAGTCAATGCGATTCTCAACCAAGACAGTACCTGCAAGATCCTGCAGGAATAGAATCAAAAAGGTGACAATCCTACCTGCGCAGCCGGGAGCATCTTGAAAAAGAAGTACTTCTTGGCACGTGGCAGGGCTTCAGCCATGTCCTGCAACACTTCATGTCGCTTGGTCTGGAAATTCTCCAGAAATTGCTGTCAGGAAATAAACTCTAGCCCACAAATGCCCCCAAGAGTCCGGAACCAAAACCACAGGTTGGTTGCCCAGAAACATGGTTTGCATTGGCATCTATT
The DNA here is from genome assembly GCA_003297045.1 of Symbiodinium sp. clade C Y103. Taxonomy (NCBI): domain Eukaryota; class Dinophyceae; order Suessiales; family Symbiodiniaceae; genus Cladocopium; species Cladocopium sp. clade C. The sequence continues at coordinate 29,660 of BGPT01002375.1, read as the reverse complement.
TCAAGCCTTCTCAGCTACATCACCATCCAATCCACTCCAACTTCGCAGGGAAGGGCCGCGCCTGTCCCTCCCAGAAGGGCAGCAGTGCCAAATCTTCCAAGAGGCGTCCGAACAACCGAGTAATCCGCGGTGTGAGCCGATCCTCAGGGAGTCTGCTGACGATGACGGCTACAACCACAACGACCACGGAATCTGGGGAGCCCTAGCATTGACCAGGCCTTCCAGTGCTGATTCATCATCCTGGATTCATTGGACCCTAAAGCTGGAGGCTTGCAGGCAATGGGCAAGAGATGGATGTTTGCAAATCAGGTCCACTCAACATCAACCCAATTCATCAAGGAACAACATACCTAACATGATGCATCGACCAACAGTTTGATCGATTTTTGCTAAGGAGTTTGTCTGCTCCTTCGCCGCTGGAAGCGCTGGCAGCCTGCGGCCGAAATCAACCCCAATTGGTCGTTGCTTGGAATAAGATAACTTCCAAAATGGTATCGGAAGCCTTTAAGCATGCTAGATTCTTGGATTGACATGGGTTTACCCACATTCCGAAGCCAGGTTTCTTATGAGTTAAACCTGATTGAAAAATATGTGCAAACTCCCATGTTTGCCGGTTTTTACATATGGTTTCATCGAGTTTAAGCACGTGAAATCCCAGGCCTCACTGCCATGACCAGTCGCCCGAAGGGTGCGATGCCTGGCACCTCGCAACTACTCGCCTGGGGCCAGGGAAAAAATGGGGGGGAGGTAGAAAAGGTGAAAGATATACCAGAATTACGTTCACACGTGTATATTAATATAGTTATATACTTTACACATACACAGTCATACACTTACATTTGTATATGCATTCATGCATTCATTATGTGCAAATGAAATTTTGTAAAGAACAAAATGTGTGATATCCTGGGCTGCCGCAAATTCAATCGTCTTATATTTGTTTATTTGAATTGCGCTAGGGACCGTTTTTGCAACCACAGCTCAAGGGCCCTAAGTTTTAGGGGGTTTGGACCAAGGCAGCGGGAAAGACGTGGTATTGTCACACACTTCAGTGGACAGATTCACACCCGTCTTATCTACACGATTTACCGCTGACTGGTCTGCTACCGCAGCTTTACACTATACAATTTCGGGCCGATTTCAGCC